>BCLF01000059.1:1058928-1073662 GCA_001602275.1 Zoysia japonica | reverse complement strand
CCCCCCCCCCCCCCCCCCCCCGAACGCATGCACTGCAGGGTTCCAAGTTTTTTTAAAATAGACGAAACCGATTTAATAAAAGCTGTGAAAATCTGTAAAAAATCGTTTCAAATCAAAAGGATAAAATTTGAATGAAATTTGGTTGTATGCTACAGTAAAACATTCAGTTTTTCTTATTTATCGAGTAGTTTTACCGGTCTATCAATTAGTTTTTTTCGGTTTTATTAGTTTCAAGTTTCAAATTTGGAAACCCACCATTTCATCCGTCGATTTTACCAGTTGGTTTTTGTTTCGAATTTTTTCAAAATTTAAAATTTTAAAATTTTAAAATAAAAACTGAACATCCGGTGAAATTAGCCTGAACCAATTTCACTAAAAAAACTGTGAAAACAAGAGGTTTTGTTAACCTTGGTGCAGTGTTGCTTCCTTCTGGATGTGACGTTACTCTCTGGTTGTGGTTCTCTCCTATCTCGGGTCGCGGTCCACTTAACTTCTATTCTATACCACCTCCGACCACCCCTACCTCACCATTTGGGCTTGCTATTAGGCTGAATTCGAGTGCTTTGTGAGTAGCACTCAGTAGATCGGGCCCAACAACAGGTAAAAATAGGATTTAGTTGCTATTTTAAATTTCAAATCATTTTTCTCTCAAACCATAATTCATTTTTAAAATCCGTTTGAATCATCAAATTTCTTAGAATAAATGTGAAAAATGAGATTCTACATGAATATAAGTTTTAATTTTTTAATTTTACTTTTAATTTTTTTAAATATTCCATCTCCATAAATCAAATGTTCTACGGAGTAGTAGTAATAATCAATTGTTCCAGAAGTGAAATATATTGTTCCAGTAGTAAGTACTAATATATTTTGATAGATATATACATGAGCACAGTAAAATGGACAATAAAAATGGCAAATTAAATAAAAATTTAAAAAATAAAAAATAATGGGAAGACAAATGAAAAGGAAAAAGAAAAAGAAAAAAACCTGAACTGGCTGTATATGAAATACGGTGTAAAGAAAGCAAGAATACAAATTAAAAAAAAGTACCAATGGGCCTGGCATGATTGCATGAGTGAAGTCTTATTTGCCTCCCTCAACTATCACGAATGTTCGTTTTTCCTCCATTAATTACAAAACCAGGTAGTTCTCACTCAACTATCAAATCCGTTCGTTTTCCCTACTCGGATGGTTTAGGAAGCGGTTTTCGTTGACGTGGCATTTTCTTCTGATGTAGCAGCTGACGTGGCTTTTTTGCTAACATATGCAACCCATGTGGCAGTTTGCGCTGACGTGTGCAGCCTACATGGCAGCTTGGACAACCAATGTGTCCTCGCCTTTTTTAAAATTTGAAAATAATTGATTAACGAGCTCACAAATTTATGAAATTTACATGGACATAAATTATTTTACAAGGAATATTTTTTATTTTAGACCCAATTTCAAAATCGAAACACATTTTATTTAAAAAAAATCAGAAATAAATATAACCATTTAGAAGCAAAAATTATCTAGACCTATTAACCTTTTGATAAAATTTCACAAAATTTCTCTAAATTCATGTCTTTCTAAGTATATTTTATTTCATATACATTTTTTTGGAAACTTTTAGTGCTCACTTTTTTGAACTTGAATTCAAATTTCAAATTTGAGCTAAATTATTTGTTTCTTTTGAGCTCAAATTTCATATTTGTTTGATTCATGGATTTCTAAATATTTTCAAAAAAGAATGTGAGTTTATGAAAATTTCTAAAATTTTATAAAAAAATTTTAGAAGGTATAGATATTTTTTACTTCGAAATGTTTATTTATCTTTCTAAAATTTTAAAATAAAATGTGTTCCAAATTTTAAATTAGACCTAAAAGAAAAGTTGTTCCTTGAGACATGATTTATAACAATGCAAAGTTTCATATTTTTTTGAGCATGTTAAGTATTTTTTAATTGAAAATAAAGTAAAGATGTGTCGACTGTTCATGTTAGCAGGATTTTCCATGTCATTGTCCACGTTAGCTAAAGGCACCATGTGAACATTTACATCAGCAAAAACCACTTTCTAGGCGACCCGAGCGGTTTTAATAGTTAAAATAATCTGAATACCTGATTTTATAATTGAAAGAGAAAAAATGAACATGTGCCAGTTGAAGGAGGGAAATAAGACTTTTTCCTCCTGGAATTGATGTATGCGGAACAGAATAGTGGCGTCCTGTCTCCGCCTCTCCGGCGATGTCAATTGAACGCGGGCCTAACGGTCTGGGAAAAGGTTGCCTCTGCGCCTCTACCTGGATCGGGCCCAATTACTCACTTTCCATCGTGGGCCCCGTAGCTGTCTCCCTGCCAAGTGCCAACTTCCTCCCTCAAACGGAGCCCAAACCGGAACCAGCAGTCAACGCCCATGGCGGCCGAGACGCCGACGACGGCCTCCTCCACCGCGCCAGGCCTCGTCGTCGCGGTCACTGATCCCATCCTCTGCTTCCTCTCCTCTGCTGCCTCCTTGGAAGACATCGCCGCCGACCTCCGGAGCCTCGCATCCGTCCTCTCCTCGGAGCTCCGCGCTCCCTACCACTCCCTCCGTGCCGTTTGGTTCGCCGCCTCGCCCGCCGCTCCGACGCCTCCTCCAGGGAACCGAGCTTGTGATGCTCAGCCCCAAGCCTCGCGAGAAGGTTCTTTTTCTTTTCTTCTTCTTTTTTTTTTTTTGGTTCCCTCGTTTGTTGCGGTTCGGACTTCGGTGAAAGCGTGGTTTCTGATCCTGATTCCGGTTGGGCTTGCTCGCGGAGCGCTGAGCTGATAACGAGATTGGAGAAGCTCCGGGAGATGCAGGAGAGGAAGGAGTATGCTGAGCTCGTCAAGGATGTCGCGCCGCCCAGCAGGGACGACAGCCACGAGCCCTTCTCTTCTTACAAGGACCAGATCGGATTCGTTAGGCAACAGATAACCTACTCTTTCTTTACACATTCGTCTTCAGATTGCATTCTTGTTATTCCAGCCTAGAAATAGGAGTCTCTTGTTTACTCCTCAGAATTAGAGCTTTAGCAATGAGCTCAAAGGATGTGATCTTGGGGTTACCTATAATCTAGACTGCTCACACTAAGCATGATTGCTATTCAAGAATGCATCATTCAGATTCTGCAAACATGTAAATTTGAAAGGTGAAACGTGTAACCAAATTCTCAGTTGGCATATTACAGGAATTAACGCTAAAGTGTTCTTGAAAATTTGATAAAAGAATGTACTAGATTATATTTCTCAAATGTGTAAGACTGCTAAGTGCTACAATGACTACACACCCCATACCCCATGGCACACATTGCTCGGTAAAAAAAATCACGGCATACATGTGACTTTTTGGAGCAGTCCATCATCGCAAATCATACATGGCTTGCGTCTAGGGATGCTATTGGATACATGTTGGGTAGCTGTGGGTCAGATCCTTAGTCCATTTTCACGATTCATTTGTACAGTAGAGGACTATTTTTTTATTCATTTGAAGGAGTTTTGTGTTGACACATACCAAAAACATGAAGGATTTGCATATGCATATTAGCTTTTTGGTTACACATTTGATGGATTGATGGGCATGATTCACTTCAACGAACATTTTTCCTTTACCTACTGATCTTTGTGTCTTTAAGAATATGATGAAATTATTTTTTTTCTTTATCTACTACTTGCATTTTTGTGCAGGCTACTCAGGTACTTTTGCTTTCAGTTAGCAGTTCCATTTGTCTCCTATTGCAGGCCTGCATGTTGTGGTTATAATGTTCACGGGTTACTTGGTTGGATTTGCTGCATTCAGAGCTCTGTTCAGCAATAGTCCTGTACTGATAAGTTCATAAGATTACTGCATCCGATGCTTTTGGTATGTAATCCTATATTGTGCCTCTTGATTTGGGAACATCTAGCATTCTAGCTGATGCTTCTGCCTAAATCTTCTGTGATTTAGCCTCACAAGATAACATCTACTCACTTATGACTGTTCAGAATGCTGCTGGAGGTATCTTACGACTAGTAGGTGGCATGCTGGTGGAGACAGTCATTTGATCGTCCAGTAAAGAACTGGCTTCTTCTATTCCAAGATTAAAGAAAATTCAGTAGACGCTTAAAGTACTTTCATGAGCCAGAGGCCGGGAATGAAGAGAGCCTTACCTTTTGAACATGATGAAGCATTCACCTGAGACCATAGGATCTAATGCATAGATGTAAATGCTGTTGATTTTAAAGTTTTTGTATGTGTTCCCAGGCATGACAAAAAGACTGGATAGGACAGATGGAACCAAAAAAATGGATTTTGCTATTTTTAGCTTCGCCATTCACTTTCTTTTTTTGAAAATAATTCTTCTGCATAGTGTACCACCGTTGTAAAAGTAATGTTAGATTTATATCTTACAGTAGCAGCGCTGTTGTAATTTGCCTTCATCTGGTCTTGCGTCTGTCAAATATTGAGTCTATTGAACAACATACATAAAGGTGAATAATGTTTCCCCTCGTAGTTCTGTCTGGTTATGGTTGAGCCGCCATAGTTCTTGTTCAGCTCTGACGGTGAATGAAACTTCTGAAATGATCGAGAGAACCAAGCTGAACATCAAAGTGATCTGCAAGCTCTTGGCTTCTGATGATTGCGGCACTGCTCCAGATTTTGTCTATTATATCTCCTCACAGATTTTGTTCAGTATTAAATTCTGTAATTGTTCGGGCACACCTAGGCCGGAGATAACTGTAAAACCATTTCCCCAATTGCTCATCTCCAGTTCTCTTCTGACTTCTGGGCTTTATCAGTCGGGCTTCTCAGTATCTTTTGGGCTTTGTTAGGTTCTGTTCGGTTGACATTTGGGACGAAAAGGATTGGAGCACACTTAGAGAGTAATGAAATCCTCCTCTAATCCCATCAAACCGAATGAGCCCTTAATTTTATAATTGTGTGGCCTTTGTTATTGGCTGGTCTTCAAACAAAAGCCTACGGGTCTTGAAAGTATTGAACACAGAGAAAAAGGAAGAGAAAACAACAGCGTTCGTGGTACATAGCCACGAGAGCTTGGGAGAGATGACGCGCATGAATAAATTTGTAGAGTAAATTTTATAAAACTATATGTAGTATAATAAAATTATAAAAAACTAAATATTTAAGTTACAATTTCACAAAACTATAGATTTTGTATTAAATATGTAGTTTTATGATAATTTAGACTACATATTCACTAAAATGTGGTTTTGTAAACTTTTAATTTAAATATGTATAAATTTTTGATAATTTTATTATATTATGTGTAGTTTTGTAATTTTACTCGAATTTGTATGTTGGTACAGGTGCGGTGTACGTACACGACGTAGCTGTCCCGAAACAGGAAAATCGTCTACACCACACAGCCACACAGCACAGAGCCTCACACGCTACGAGAAGGTGGGTTAATTTGTCCGTGCGTACTGCGTCTCATGCAACACGGGAACAACCGGGCATAGCGCTGTCGTCCACCACCTGTGGACGCACCGAATTGACGTACGAGACGCGCTCCCGCCCGGGCGGCCAGCGGGAACGGTGTGCCTCCCTGCCGCGCCGCCGGATTTGCTTTGGTCGCGAGCGAATCTACCGGCGGCCGGCCGACGACTCGTTTCCGTGCCCAGAATGGGTCCTGCGGGGTGAGATAAGCTAGAGCGCGACGCAGGCGACGACAAAAGTAGAAATGCGGACCCTCCGCCACCGATCGCACGGACATCAGATTAGGTTCTGTTGATGACGAAGGGATAAGGTGAGATAATGCTGGAGTACTAATCGATCGATCAGCTTGTTACCGTGGGCTTTGTTCGAGCTGATGACGGATGCCCCGGTACTAATGGACAAAAGCGGGGTCGATTAGCCGGCGACTAATCAACATGCCAAACTGTGCCGTCAACCGGAGTCCCAGGCTCCCAGCCAGCTTCACTTCCGTGTACAGGAATCCATGTGGCTCCATCAGCTGTCGTTTTCCATCGACCGACGGGTTCCATATATATACTTCCATGTACAGGGATCCATGACCAACGTTATCAGCATGTACCGCAGCCAATGGAATGGTTCCACCATTGCACTTATTCTGGATGATGTGATGATGGGTGCACCGTCGCTTCGTCGGGCGTAATTATTTGGTGATGAGAGAGAGAGAGAGAGAGAGAGAGAGAGTGCGGCCGCGATCTCGAGCGTTCAGGGCCGTTCGCTCCTCCCGTCCACGGACCTTTTAGCCCCCTGCTTACTGTTCTATCCTCTCTTATCATAAAAAACGATAACAGTTTCCGGGAAATTGGCAATGAGATCGATGATCAACGTGCTGAAGTTTCTTTTTTAATTCTTCGCTGAATTGTACACATGACAGTACTTGGAAACCTAGAGCACTTTCATTTGCCTGAACTGTTGCTGCGGCTGCTGGCTTCGGATGCAATACACAATGGTAATGTACCGTGCACAGCCACAGCCAGCTCTGCTGAATGTTGCCGCGGTTGGTGGCTTTAGATGCAATGCACAATGGCAATGTATGGCGAGAAGCAACCACAATGAGCTCCACCAAATATTACTGTGGTTCCTAGTTAGCAATGTATTATGCGTAGCAACAACTAGCTCTGTCGAACAAATTCTTAACTTATGTTACTGTGATTGTTGGTTACGGATGAGATGCACAATAATAATGTATTATGCATAGCAACAATTAGCTCTGTCGAACCAACTCCTAACTTATGTTACTATAATAATTAACGACGCGTAGTACATGCACACAAGTGAGTTTCTAGAATATAAACTATAGAAAAAAAAAGTTACCTCTAAACATCTTTTAGGTAAAAAATAAATAAGTTTTAAAATTCCTTCTATTTTTTAGAAATTAATAATATTTTTTAATTAAAAAGGTTTGAACCTCCAGCGTCGCGTACGGACGTGCAGCTAACGACAATCAGCCGGTCCAGCCCCGTACGACTAGCATACAGCTTCGCGCCATACTAGCGAGAGAGCGTCAGTTTTGTCGCTCGCTCCTGAGTCGGAGGCCAATTCGGACTTTGGGCACGGGAAACCAGCGGCGGCCCAGCCCAATACCACCACCTGCGTCCGCGGCTCGATGCACCGGCACCGCACGGCCGCCCGGGTTGGAGAGAGAGCGGAGGCGTCCGTGAGCGGCGCGCGAGTTCACGGCGGGCCCAACACGCGTCCGCCCGCTTCACGTGCACCGCCTCTCGTTTCTTCGGACCTCCTCGCTCGCCGTGGTCGCCCCCACATGCCCAGTTGCCCACGCCGTCAATCTCGCCGTCAACCATTCCTCGCCCCCACGACTCCCTTCGCCGTCCTCTCTTCTCCTTCCTGCTCCCTATAAAATAGCATCGCGCGCACGGAAGAGGAGGAAAGCCAGCCATCCTCCCCCGCCGGCACGGCACACTGCAGGGCCTCCGTCTTCTCCGACCCGACCATGGAAGCCGCATCCACCCTGACGCGCTCCCTCTCCCTCAGCCCGCGCGCCCGCACCGCCAGGTTCCTGTCCCCGAACCTCTGCCCGTTCTCCTCCCGCCCGCTCCGCCGCGCCAGGTCCGACCTCGCCGTTTTCGCGAAATCCGCCGTCCTTCTCCACCAATCCCCCGTCCAGCCCATACTCGAGTCCCCGGCCGACGAAGACCGCGACCTCCTCGATGGCGCCGGCGCTGGCGCCGGCAGGAACGGCGGCGTCGGGACCGGCCGCAGGGGAGGCGGTGACGGCGGGAGCGGCAGCGGGTGCGGGATGGGCGAGTACTACCGCCGCGTGCTGCGCGTGGACCCGGAGAACCCGCTGCTGCTGCGCAACTACGGCGCGTACCTGCACGAGGTGGAGCGGGACCTGGAGGGCGCTGAGGCGTGCTACGCGCGCGCGCTGCTGGCGGCCCCCGGCGACGCCGACCTGCTCAGCCTCTACGGACGCGTCATCTGGGAGGCGCGGCAGGAGAAGGAGCGCGCCGAGGGGTGCTTCGAGCGCGCCGTGCAGGCTGCGCCCGACGACTGGTACGTTCCGGCCGGAAGCAGCAGGTGATGATTGTGATTGCTCGTCCATGGATTCGTTCGCTGATCGATTTGCTGGTATGGTCGTGCAGCTACGTTCTTGGATCGTACGCCAGCTTCCTGTGGGACGCCGAGGGCGACGAGGAGGAAGCGGCACCGGCAGATCTCCCGAAAGATGCATCTGCGAGTGCCGCACCGGCGCTGGTGCCCGCGTGCTGAGCTGAGCAGGTGCTTGCCTGCTCTCTGCTCCACCCTTGCTTGTAGTGACTGTACAGTAAGTACATAGGAAGGAAGGGAAGGTAGCCGGACCGGTCGTACGGCGGCGGGCTCGTGGTTGCCACCGCCGACCGGCGACCGACGGATCTACTCCGCCAGGAATAACGAGGCGCCGACGGGCACTGATGCGACTGCAGGGGATGCTTAGGTATACATCCATCGGTGGTGAACGAGAAGTGATGCGCGAGATGGTCGATCACAACTTCACAATACCATGGATTTGTGATGGCGATCCATTTGATCCCTGCCGCGATCCATCGAGCCCCGCAAAAGGCATGAACTAGTAGTAGTACTGATAATTTTGTTAAGCGCTTGATCGTTTCTTATAGAGTGAGCTCTGTACTCAGCGATCTATAACACCTTCAGATATGCGTAGGGTTAGATTTCTCTCTTTTTTTGGGCGGCACTCTTATTATTTAGTAATCCAACTTGTGTACTGACGATGCCATAAGACGAGGCGTTTGTATAATTAAACTAGTTCTAATTGGTACCATGTTCAACTATCGTGACATTGTGTTTCTCTAATTAATTATTCCTATAAATTTAAGTAATTATAATAACATATAAATTATATTTTATAAAAAACTTTAATCTATAAATATAAATCTTATACCAATCAAGTTAATTAACCTTAAAATTATTCTTTAAAGATAAGAAAGAACACCACCAGTTCTATAAATAGGACCAATTCACAACCAGTTCTATAAATATTCCAAATTTTATATTCTTGTACAATTCTAAAAGAAGCATTATTACTCTATCCGATGCCTTTTTGTTTGCATCGGTCGAGCTACTGGACAAATGGTAATGACTCCACTTTGTGCGCGATGTGTTTGTTTATGTTATCAATCCGATCGATATGGACGCAAGCCACCTCACCGGTGGGCGCGTGATCGAGGAAATAAACTAGGGAAGTGAAAGGAATTCATCGTCCTGTTGGATCGCGTGCGTACGTCTTGGGCCGTCGGCAGTCGGTCACGGTTCATGGAATCATTTTGAGGGCCCAACTTTTTTATTTCAAAAACAAATTTGATTTTTATGTGTATCGTTTTTAACGTTCCGTGTCATTTTTACCCAATAACAGAGTTGTTTCTGTACATTTTCATTTAAAATATTGTAGGAAACAATTTATTTTTGCAGACTAAATTTATACTTAAGGAACACATTACTATGATAGGTAGACCAAAAATACGATATTTCTTAAAAAAATACTGATATTTACTAAAGTAATAAATTTCTTTCTTTAGTGGAACAAATGTTTAAGGAGCTGGAACAAAAAATATTGTATGTATCATATATAAGTTAGATGGGTCGCTATAAATTGTTTTTTATGGAACAAACTATACATGGAACTGGGAAAATTTTCTTGGAACAAATTATTTTGGCAGCTGAAACAAATAGAGTATGTATTGGTGGAACAATTTGTTTAGAGGGATGGAACAAAAACATTATATTTATGTAACATATTATTTAAGTGGATATAACAAAATAATTATGATGGTGGAATAAACTATTTGGGAATTAAGATATACCTATGTTTTAGAAAAGTCAACATAGACTGGGAAAAATTGTCACTCAAAAGAAGTTTTTTCCCAGTCTATGTTGACTTTTCACACCATTTTGTTTTAAAAACAGATAAAAAACAAAGAGGCCTTAACGCCATCTTTCCGGTTACAGGCCGAAATTGGTTACTCCCGGGCGACAATACCTGTGCTCCGGACACATCTGTGCTGGGCTTATAATCTCGGTACCCATTTGGCAACTGGGAGGCCCATGTCAGGATACACCAAGGCTCGTACAAACTCCTTTTACAAGAGCCCAGAAAAGATATACAGCTACTAATAACAAATTCATTTGAAAAAAACTACAAACAATAAAACTACATCCGTTCCTAAATTGTTACGTTTAACATCATATTTAACTATTTATTTTATTAAAAAATTGATAAGTATCATATATTTTATAATAAATTGCTTTATTATTAAAGTTATCATGAATCACGACTCATAATGTTAACAATTTGAGCTAATTTTTTTAAATAAGATTAATAGTGAAATATGATGTTAAAAGTCAATAACAATTTACAAATGGAGAGAGGTCATTTCATGCCTAGACTAAAATCAACGACTTTTTGAGCATACTAAGTTTATATGACTTCTTTCAACATACTAAATTTATTTTAATCAGTCATACTCATCAACCAATTGCAAAGGAATATATGCGTCATTACAACTTGCTGAAAAAGTATAGCTATGGGCCGGAGAGCAATCAGAGCACAGAACAAATCAGGGACGGGAAAGATCCTCTCATCCAACTTGCTGAGAAAAAGGAGGGAGTAGGATGAATGCATGAAGATTCCCTGCTGCTCCAGTTAACCAACGGGTCACTACCAGGGTTCAAGTTATCCTTTGAAACCGCAAAAACCGCCTCGGAGCGGTTTGACGAAAACCGCGAAAACCGTTAAAACCGTTCGGTTTTTCGTTTAAAATTAAATTTTCAAATTTTGAGACGGTTTGAACGGTTCGAAAACGGTAAACCGCGCGGTTTTTGCGGTAAACCGCGCGGTTTCAGCGGTAAACCGCTCGGTTTTCCTAAAAACCGGTAACAGCGAAAACCGAGCGGTTTTTGCTAAAAACCGCGAGATTTTTGCGGTAAACCGTTTGATTTATCTGAAAACCGAAAAATTAGTGAAAATTAAAAAATTATATTAAAAAGTGCTAGAAAATTGGGCATGACTTATTCTAATTTCTTTTAATATCAATATTGACAATATACTTCATCCACAAATAAAAGAAGGTTATTCATTCATAATAAATTCAAAGTTCAGAATACAATAAATCCATATATATATGTTGTTCATTCATAACAAATCCAAAGTCCATACATAGTTTTCGAAGCACATTTTACTTGTGAATTGTACTCCAATCAAAATATGCATTGTCGCACTCTTCACTTGAGAGGAGTTGAATTCCTCTAGTAGCTAACAACTCCGCTTTGAATTCATTTCAAGATTGTCCCGTTCAATCAGTAGTTGTCTCCCATTGCGAGTATAACATGTTATAAAACTCTGGATTTTGCCATTGGTATACCCATGTGGTGGGAGGTTGTGTGCTACGATCACCGTACGGATAATTGTAGTACTCATTACCTTGGCTGTATGAGGAATCACTGTCTGGCGCGAAATAGTATGTGCCGTAGTAATGCTGTCTCCCCCCATCGATGTCCTTGGTGACTGTGGAGCTCCACGGTCCTCATCCTGTGTAGCATGAGTATAGTCTGTCTCACCTGCAAAAGAAGTGAAGTGTAAGATAAATGAGTCAAAATTGATCGTATGATGCGAAAAATTTGTTACCTGTGAAACGATGAGTTGTGACCGTTGCCTGTGACTTAGGAACCATACTGCCTGGTGGGTCTCCAGATGTAGTCCAAGAGCTGCTATCATTTGATTCTTGGTAGACTGGGCTTCGTCTGGCGTCTTCAGAATCTGTGGAGTCGTCGTCACTGTCTGCATTCTTACCTTTCCCTTTGCTTCTTAACCTCATCTTTTTACCACTTTTTTTGGTCTTGCACTTTGAACCTTTCTCTTGCCTATGTGAGTATCACCCACATTTTGATCCGCCCATTCAGATATTGTTGCAGCACGAGACAAGCGCAGCAACTGTCTACCAGCGTCATCATCTGTAACAAGACGGCTGGGTACAGGACTGTCAGTCTCGGTGCCCTCTTCATCAAGAACAGAGTCAGAATTAGATCTCCCATGTTCCATCCATTCTCGAATAGGATTTGAAGAATCATACAACGACAGCTCCATGAGACGATCAAATGGATCGGCTTTTAGTGGTTTATATGTCCATGAAACATCACGCATACTGATGCGAAGGTTGTAGTTAACATACACCAGCTTATGCAATTTCTCATGAGATAATCTGTTACACACCTTCGTGTGGATCAATGCAAATGTACTCCAGTTGCGCTCACAACCACTGGATGATGCACACTGTGAGACTATCTGTAATGCAAGCTGCTGGAGATGAGGTGTGTCACCTCCAAACATGTTCCACCAAGCTGCAGGAGAAGTATTCTTATCCACTGCCATTCTGTTGGCCAACTCAGTGCCGAATAAACCTTGTTTTCTTCTAAATATTTCTGCCTCCTGCAGGGCATGCACACACAATTCGGTTGATGCTATGCGTGTAAATGCCTCTCGAACATCGTTCATCATATTTCGACCCATCCCGTAAGAGTAGTGACTTCTTGGGTTTAAAGATCCAGCTGTACATGTAACAATAGTTAGATATTGTTGCAGTAGAAACAAAAAATACAACAATGTTTTTTTTAACTACATATTACCTGCATTCACAAAGGTATCATTGCAAATGTCCATCATCCTACAATTTATAATGTCCATATACCTTTACATCTCTCGCTCATCATTCCTATAAAGGCTTCATACTCATTTTTACATAAATGATATCTGAGAAGTACTTCACTCAAAGTAGGGCTCTTGTCTTGATCAGCAAAACGAAGAAACGCATACAAAGGTTGCACTGCATCTATCACATGTTTCATTGAATCCCACCATGACATGCTTGCTAGGCAGGAGTGAGCATGCCTTTCGTCCTCAGTATTGACAAATCTACTATTTAAAAATGTCTCAGAACCCATCCATGTCATGAATTTTTTTTCTTCGACGAAGCATACTCTCAAGAAACATGTAGTTTGTGTCAAAACGTGTTGCATTCTATCTTATCAACTCACCACCAATAGCATTGGTCATTATAGAGTGCAACTGATTATGATTATACAACCAACGAGAAATGTTGCGAGCCGACTGTATCATAGCTTTATGCTCTGAAAACTCATCAATAGCCTTTAGCATCAGGTTGATTGTATGGGCCACACATAGTTGCCAGACAATATGAGGATACTTGTTTATTAGCAGCTTGCACGCCTTTTTATAATTTGAACCATTGTTTGTAATAAACTGCACAATATTGTCTGCACCTACATCAATGCATACCTTATTCATTTCCTGCACAAGAATGTTTCATTGTTCAAAATACTATTGGTACAAATAAAACAAATAGTGCATAAGATCCTACGGTTGTTCAAATATCATAGCTGCAAATAAAACAAACAGTGCTATAGAATAAACATATGTCTCGTACCTTGAATATGAAGTCCGCAGATTGGCTGTGCCTCGTAACATCACATGAGTTGTGAAAAAACATGACACCATTACAGTAGATCATAAAGTTTATCAAGCTCATCCCTGTTAGGCCAGTCCAAGAGTCACACATAATTGTGACACCGTACATCGGCCACTCTATCTTGAATTTATCGAATTCTTTCTTGATGTCTTTCTCGTTAGCATCAAGATACGTGCCATCTATTTCCCTTTCAGTTGAGCTAGGCACGCCCTCACCTGCAAATATCATGACACACGACATAAATATGATAACATATAACGAAACATATAATACAATAAAATAAAGGTCTCGTACCCCATCTCTGTGTTTCCTTGATAGCACTAACAAAGTATGGACTATCAGCTTTTCTACCAGAGATGGCTTCTGTATGAATTTTTTTTGACCATGCGCGTCCAATGGACGACTTTGCTAGCTTGCTCTTCGCAGTTCATGGACCTGTATCGATTCTAGTTTGAATCCGTTCATTACCTGACCTCTGTGATGCGGACCTTCTCATCGTACCAAACAATCCAGACCCAGCACCTCCCTGCGATGAACCAGAAGCACCTTGCGATGAACCAGCACCAGCACCACCACTCTCAAACTGACCACCATATGAACGCTGATGCTGTCGGAATTCCTCCTCCTCTCTAGATAACCTCATGGCAGCCTGCATCTCTTCATCGTCCTCCTCATTGACATTTCCTCCACCTGCAACTTGGTGTTGTCTAAGGGTCTGTTTAGCTCGGTCCTTCCTCCGCTCGGCGGTTCTATCAAGCTCTCGGCGAAAATAGTCCCGCACGTCCGTGGGAACATGAGGACACCCAAGTACGCTGTTTCCACGATGTGACAAATGTTGCTTGAATCGTGTGGCACCACCCCCTCTCTTCACGGCCTTGCAATATTTGCAACGAAACCCGGGATACACGTTGTCTCCGTGCTCCCAAACTGAATCGGACTGATCTGACATCTTACAACCAACAATTCCTGAAAATGAGCAACTATGTTCTAAATTTGATAACAAATCGACCAATATTTGAAAAAAAAAACACAAAAACAACCATCTCACCTTCGCTGCCACTGAAACCCAGTAGATCGGACGGCTTTCCACGCTAATCGGGCGGCTTACCGCGAAAATCGCGCGGTTTACCGGTGGCGACGGCTAACCGCCCGAGCCGCGCGGCTAGCCGCTTCGGGAGAGCGGCTTACCGCTCCAACCGGACGGCTTGCGGAGCGCTGGACGCACGCGCAGCTAGCCGCTTCTCCGGCGCGGTTTGTGGCGTGCGG
>BCLF01000059.1:1031414-1053608 GCA_001602275.1 Zoysia japonica | reverse complement strand
GGCACCGCAAAGTCGCACAAGATGTCCCTCGTTTACCACCGCGAAGGCCTTCGCAAGCTCCGCCCGCCGCTCGTGCTTCAGGAATTCGTCAACCATGGCGGCGTCATCTTCAAGGTCTACGTCGTCGGCGGCCACGTGACTTGCGTCAAGCGCCGCAGCCTGCCTGACGTCTCTCCAGAGGACGATGCCTCCGTCGAGGCCTCTGTCTCCTTCTCCCAGATTTCCAACCTCCCCAACGAGCGCACGGCAGAGGAGTACTACGAGGACATGAGCCTGGAGGACGCCGTCACGCCGCCTGCTGCCTTCGTCAACCAGATCGCGGGCGGCCTGCGGCGCGCGCTGGGCCTGCAGCTCTTCAACTTCGACATGATCCGGGACGTCGGCGCCGGCGACCGGTACCTCGTCATTGACATCAACTACTTCCCAGGATACGCCAAGATGCCAGGCTATGAAACTATCCTCACTGATTTCTTCTGGGAGATGGTCCATAAGGACGACACAGACCAGGAGGAGAAAGGGATCAACCATTCCGTGATGAAATAAGGTGATGGTATGATTGCTAACCTGCAATTCTGGGAAACGTGGAAATGCGGGGAGGCTGTCTTGAACTCAGAATGAGGGGATTTAATTGGATTTCAACCGGCAGCACTTGGAGACCCTGCGGTGTAAATCGTTTCTCCTAACCTTACCATGCTAGCAGTTGTTTAGGTATCTTTCTGTTCTTCTAGTAAGTCCGCCTCATGTAGTTTAGTCAATGAGAACAAACAGCAGCGAGAGCTTCAACCGGAACTCTAAAGAAATATGTGCTCTGTATGTGGAACTTCTGTTCTTGAACATTGAACGAATGACAATCCAGTGTCTTCATTTTGCGCTGCTACGCCTACTTGTGGAATGCTGCTGCTAGCTTTTGTTATCTGTCATGCATTTCATGCCTAATTAGGAATTTTAAAACGATTTTATTTGTTTCGAGCAAGAACCTAGAGAGGGCTGTAGTACATCCCTGATCAAACATCAAACGTCTCCTCCTTTCTGGTAGGAGTACCTATGAATATGTTAAATGTATGGAATGAACCTCCCTGAATTTTTGTTGCCTAATTGCATGAAGCAAGACGTCTGGTGCGACTATCTTGCATTTTGTTATTCACATGCAGAGTAGGAGTAGAAGTTCTTCTGTTTATTTCACCACCACACTAGTTTGATTGGCATATTAATCTGGATTCTTACTATATCATCAATCCCCACAAGGTTGAGTTGCGACATAGTGCCACTTCATTAATTATTTTATCAATTAAATTGGTCGGTTCACCTGAGAAGAATGTAATGGTATCTTTGCTTTGAAGCATGGCCAACCAATGCTTGGTGTCAAAAGTTGTGTATCGATAAGCCACCCTTTTGTGGCTCTTTGTTAAGTGTGAATATGTAATATGCTAATTTTATCTTATTCGACATCAGTTGATTGAGTGCGGATCATTTCCTTATATTCTGAGATCTGAACAAGCTCTATGTTGTCTATGTTTTTTATTGGGTGACTGGAGCTGATAACTGATGCTTTTGCACCGGCGATAGTTGGGAGGGATATAGAAATTAGCTATATTTTTTTTGAAGTAAAGAAGCTATATATGTTGTTTCATAATCCTCTCCATTTGTAGAAGTGCATATATAAAATACAAAATAATATTCCACTTTGCAATCTCACTAGTGTGTTTTAACCAAAATAATGTATCTCTTAGGATTGCGGATTGCGAATTGTGAATTTTTTATAGCTTTATCTAATATATTGATTTTAGGAAACTAGAACACTAGACTTGCTCCCTGGGAACTTATCGTGGGGTGATCTTTCAATGTCAGTTCTGGACCTGGTTTTTAACTTATGTTTAGTTAAAATGTCTGTGCACTTAATTACTTAAAAAACGACCTGTATAAATTTGAAGTCGTATGATCAGGAGAACAGATCATGCTCTATTTGCATCAAAATGGCATTCAGAACTAAAACTGCAATAGTGATATTGTCCACTTGCTGTGGGAGGATGTAAGCACAACACCATTGATTTCCTGCCTATCTATTGCTTCTCTCTCCCCATGCCTGGATTTTCTGTTTATATTTTCCCTGTAAGAAGCATTTTTGAAGTTTCACGTCTGCTTTGGACATGTTTAATTTTGAGATTATCCCTCTGATCTCCTGGTACTGGAATGGGCTTTCCACCATACGATCATATTCTACTCGGTGTCCTGTTTATATTTGGTTTATGCATACACTACTGTTGCCGATGTTTCGTCGTACTTTCTTCGTTTTTAAATTAATGTCGTCATTGATTTTTACAATCATTTTTAATTATTCATTTTATTCAAAAAAAATTGCTCAAATATAAAAAATTTTAAGTTGCGATTCAAATAACTTTAATAATAAATCAAATTATATCAAATTTATCAAAAAAATTTGAATAAAATAAATGATCAAAATTAAATTTGGAAGTCAACGCCGATATAATTAAAGAACGGAGGGAGTACACGGCAGCCTGTTGTTAGGACCTTGAACGTTGTTTTGAGCATAATCAGGTTATTTCTGTAGTTGGTAGAGTTCCAGACCAACCGGCCGTCTGCCAGGCTGCCAGCCCGATTGAAAATAGGCGACCACACCAAACGGTTGAGGTCAGTCTTGCTCTGCTCTCCTCGATCAGTTGGTCTTTCAGGGTGTTCGACTCCAATTGGTCTTTGTCAGGTCCAATCTCAAGTGCCTCTTCGTCTCTGATGATTACGGGCGAAAGAACTAGCAACAATCCTTCTCGCCAAAGAGTGATTTCATTATCAAGCCAATGATATAGCAACAGGCCTCACCGCCAACTTCACATACGGAGAACTAGCAACAGCTCGATCAGTTTGCATTTATGTCTGCACGTAAGAGCATCCACAACATATGCTTTAAAATGATCTGTTTTAAAATTTAGAAATTGTTGACGTCAAAATCGGATTTAAGCTAAAATATTGCTTGCACGTCCGTGTGTGGGAATATCAGCATTTTTTTAACGTTGAATTTAGGCAGCACCTAGACAACCCGGTCTCGAGAGGGATCTCGTCAGATAAGAATCGTTTTAGTGGTGATCCGAGCTCGGTCAGACCAGCCGGATCGCCTTCGGTCGTTGCCGAGACGAAAGAAAAACAGCACGAGGGTCGAGTAAGTGGATTAAGGTTTGGAGAGGAACGAAATGTAAATGCAAATGATAGGTTCGATTGGGATGATCTTCAACCGGTCATGAGCCTCTATTTTATAGAGGTGTGATGGTCTTATTCTATAAGATAACTAATCCCAAACAAATTAGAATCAATCTGTTAAAAACTTGCCTAAATCGGCATTACCGGAGTCTTCGGTAAAGTGTCAGATACTCCGGTGACTGAAGTTTTTAGTAAGATGTCAAAGGTTCCGTCGTGCAATTTCGAGAACACGAGAAGGCCTACCAAACCCTTCGGCAAAGTGTCGAATACTCCGATGGGTCAAGTGCTCGAACTCGAGAAGGCCTACCGGACTTTTTGACAGCGTGTCGAATGCTTCGGTGGGCCAAGTGCCTAAACTCAAGAGGGCTCACCGGACTCTCCAGCAGCGTGCTGGATACTCCAGTAGGCCAAATGCCCAAACCCGAGAGGGCTCACCAGACCCTCCGACAGCGTGTCGGATATTCCGGAGAGCCAAGTGTCCGAACCTGAGAGGGCTCACCGGACACTCTAGAAACGTGTCAGACACTCTAGAAATTGAATGCTTTCAAATCTTTGGCACTCTTCCCATCCTTTGTAGTAACGATAGCAATCGACAAACGTGGTTGGCCAATAGAATCTGGTCCTTCTTAACAACTATTTCATTTTTGAAGCCGATTGATGCGTGGCACAAATGCGCTCATGAACTTCTCTCATAGCTACTCTAGTATCGTCATCACCCAAACATTTCAAGAGTAAGTCATCTTCCGTTCAGCGGTATAAGTCACCATCAATCAAAGTATATTTGAAAGCTACATGCTAATCTTTCCTATTCATACTTTGGTTGTACTACGGATGTATGAAACTATGGGTGACCTCCAATAAAGCGATTCGGCACTATCACTGTTTGATGCGCTAGCATCCGAATGGTCTAGTTTTAACACCTCAAGCATCGTTTTTTTATTGACTAAAAATCTACCTTTACTAATATTATAACCTGATGCTTGTTGAGCGAACTCATTGACTTTACTGTTTTCTAGTCTAGGCACATGATATATATTGAACTCTTCTATTCTTCTAATGACGTCTAGGCATTTGTCTAAGATGACATTCAATGATTCGTCCAAGCATTGAAAATTTTTCGAAATTTGTTGCACTACTAACAACGAATCAACGAAAGTCTCTACATGCTTAACTCCTGTGGACTCCAACATCTCCAAACCGAACAATAATATTTCATATTCGGCTTAATTATTGGTGCAATCATACTTTAATCGGTTTGAGAATTCAAAGTGTGAATCATGAGGAGATACTAAAACCACACCAACGCACTGACCATTTTTACAAACCGATCAATCAAAATATAACTTTCAAAGGGTAAAAGTAGCATAAGCAACATCTAGATCATGCTCTAAATCAATCCGAAGTTCAACAATGAAATTAGTAACAATTTGACCTTTCATAAATTTCAACAATTCATAAGTCAAATCATATTCAATAAATGCATAAACCCATTTACCAAGCCTACCAATAGAAATCGGCCTATGCAACATATGCTTAATAACATCGGTTTGACAAGTAACCATACAAGTGCTAGATAGCAAATAATATCTCAATTTGGTGCAAGCATGATAAAAGAAAAAAATAGTTTTTCGATGAGAGTGTACCTTGTTTCCGCATGTACCAACAGTCATCTCACATAAGTGATCATGTACTCCTTCTCTTCGGCTTCTTGCGTCAAAATAGCACCAACCACATCATCTTCCGCCGCTATGTAGAGACGAAAAGGTACTCCCCCCTTAGGCGCCGTAAGAACAGGCACTGAAGATAAGTATTCTTTGATCCTCTCAAATGCTTCTTGTTGTTTTGCCCCCCAAGCGAATTCGGCTTATTTTTTAGCCGAAAAATAGGAGTAAATACATTAATCTTTCCCGACAAGTTGAAAATAAATCACCTTAAGTAATTCACTTTTTCTAAGAAGTTTTACAACTCTCTCTTACATGTACGCGCTTGCACGTTCCTAATTGCTTCTATTTTCTTAGGATCTACCTCTATGCCATTTTTATGAATTATGAAGCCTAAAAACTTTCCGGCCGACACAACAAAAGCATATTTGAGTGGATTCATTTTCAAACCGAAATAATACCTTCGGTCCAAAGTGAGTTGCAAATCGGCCAAGTGAGAATTCAAAGTGGCCGATTTGATCAACAAATTATCTATGTAAACCTCCATGTTGACACCAAGCAAATCATGAAAGATAAAGTTTATGGTTTTTTGATATGTGACACTCGCATTCTTTAACACAAAAGTCATAACAACCCCACTCAAACAATCCTACAAAATTACGGCATCTAAAAGCAGTTTTAGACATATCCTCTTTGGCCATGAAGATTTGATTATATCCCACATTACCATCAAGAAAACTAAAAACACTATGGCCGAAAGCAACATTAATTAACATATCGGCTATGGCCATAGGATACTTTATCTTTAGGAGTGGTTCTATTCAAATTTCTAAAATCAATGCAAACTCTAATCTCACCAGTGTTCTTCTTTTTCACTGACATGATGTTAGATATCCACTCCGCATATCTGTAAGGTCTTATAAATTTTGCATCAAGTAATTGATTAATTTTCTCTTTAATCCGATCATGCATATTCGGGTTGAATCTTCTTATCGGTTGTTTAAAGGGTCTAAAACTAGATTTTATTGGAAGCCGATGCTCAACTAGCTCACGGCTCAACCCGGGTATTTCATCATAAGACCATGCAAAACAATCCATATATTCTTTTAGTAAGCCGATTAGCTTCACTTTATAATTTGCTTTCAGATTTTTATTTATATAAGTTGGTCTCGGATTATCATCGCTTCCAAGGTTCACCTGCTCAAAAGGATCGATAGATGTGAATCCTTGTCCTAACTTATCCATGTCCTCTATTTTCTCTATAGTTTCGCACATATCGTTCATGTTGGACCGATAGAGTTTCACTCTCTTTTGCAACCAATCAAGATTAGACTCCATTGAATCATATTAAGTGGCTGAACTGATTTTTTATCGGCTTTACATTGACGGGTACAAAACCATCTCTAGTCACACTAAGAAAATCATAATACGTCAAGTCCAAACCAATCAAGAACTTGACGGTGTCATGGGGCAAAGAAGATGATTCGGCTATAGCAACACAAGTCGATGCGTCCGCATGAACAATCTCTGCATCATCACTGACTCATTGTATCAAAAATTAATGCAATGTAGAGAGGACACATCTATTAGCATGATTTCAATCACGCCCTAAGATCAAGCTATAACTACCACGCACATCGGCAACAAAGAAAGCGGTAACCATGGTCTTGCTCCCAACGGTGAGCTCTATAGAAGCGACCCCCTTAGCCTCAATAGGGTCTTCTCCCACACCATTCAAAGCCATATTGGTTTAGATGAGTTCATCATCGGTCTTACCTAGCTTCTTAAACAAAGAATATGACATTAGATTAACAATCGCACCGCCATCTATAAGCATGCGAGAAATCGGTGTGCCATTGATATGACCTCTCACATAGAGTCTTCAAATGGTTCTCCGATTCCTCGAGCTTCTCAAAGATAGCACTTTTCGGCCTAAAGTCGAATTGTGCCATAATCTCTTCTTCCTCTACCAAAGAGTAATCGGAAAGAGAAGCAAATAGTATTGATGTCCATACCTTTTCGAGGCGGTGTAGGCTCGTAGTCTAACAGGTCGTCGTCGTCGAACTCGAACATGTCAATGTCTCCCGGGGGTGAAGGCACTGTAAAGTCCTCTCTCAAGATGGCGTCAGCCAAACCTAGTCGTTTCGGAGTAGCCACCGCTTCCTTCGTCATCTGTGAAGTAGGAACCTCAGGCTCCTTGACTTTCCATTGCTTACATTGACAGACCATCAGCTTGATCTCGTTTAAGACCTAATCCCTCTTCTTTTCCGCCTCCTCCTCTCGCATCTTCTGAAGCGCAGCCTTTGTAGCTTCCTCTTTTGAGTGTGGGTCAAGCCAGGCGGACACTACCTCGGTTGTGTGTACTTGGAGGAGCTCTTACTTCTGCTAGCTTCATGATCATGGGAAGCCTTTCGACCAAACCATCCAAAGTGATCGGTCTCGTGAAGACTCCCTCGATTTTGACATCGGTTGTGTCGATTTTCACAACACTCCGGGATACGCTCTCTTGATGAACAAAATTAGAAAGGACAAATTCATTACCTTGCTTCGGGCGCCATTCTTGCTTAGGTGCGGAGGCAAAGCCCCCTCCTTGAACTTTGATTAGTCGAGACTCTGTCCGATCCGGAATAGGGTTAGAGAGCTTTGTGAAGACATCTCCTCTCGGTCCGTTTCACCTCAAATGAAATGGCGGGTATGGCATCGGTGGAACGGGCATCGGTGACATGGGCATCCATGGTCCCTTGTATCGATGCCATACTGGAAACGGTGGGTAAGATATAGGATGGAACTACGACAGCGGCACTCCGAACCCATGTGGAGGAAAAGGAGGAGGAGGCCCATGCACACTCACGGTTGGCCTCGTCTCCTTCCCAGGTAGACTGCCTCCCCTCGGTGGTGATATTAATCGTTTCATAGACCTATTATTCAGATCGATCTTTTGATTCTTGTACTTAGCTATGAGACGGTTGAAGGTGCTTTTGTGCCCCATCGTTTGATCCGTGGCTTTACCTTGGTTTATCTTCCACTTTCTCATCTTCGGATTATTTGGCTTTATCATCTTAGGCTGTGAAACTTGCCCTCCAGGCCTAGAGCTTTGGATGGTGATTTTGAGAGACTTTTGACTATCGGAGGATTTCTCGAGCACCACCTTTCTATAGACAGCTTTTTCACTCGAAGAAGTAAGCATCTCCTCTCTGATAATCACGTTCTTTTCTTTGGTTGTATCGGCTTGATGAGACCGAATCAACACCTTGGGGTTGAGCTCTATAGTGTTGACGGGAAAGGGATGCTTGTCGATCTGCATCTCTTTAAGACTCAATCATCTCTCATTAAGTGCCGATTGGTCTCTTATTAAGGGCCGATTGGACCTGTCGATGAAAAAAATTGCAATCGTTAGTAGCTTGAGAATAAAAGTTATGCCATTTACAATATGCTCTATGCTTAATCTCATCCGCCGGAGGTAAAGTATATGCAATCTTAATATACCCACCTTATGTAGCTCATCAAATATTTTGTCACACTTAGCTACATCAAAGGTGTATTTCACATCGTCTTTTCGATTCTTATGAATCGGTTTGAGCGAATCACAAGCAAATGATTTCACCTTAGCCAAACGATCTGGGCAGACAAAACATCATTGAAATCATCATCGGAACTATCCGAATCATATTTCACAATATGCACGCTGTGATGGGTCTTATGCTCATGTTTTATTTCTTTACTTCGGTTTTCTTGAGTCGAAGCCCTTTGTTGGAGGTGAGTGAGTGTAAGAAAATCGTACCCTTCAACTTCTCCCTAAGATGCAACCGTAAACCACTAAAAGCTAAGTCGGCTAAGTCTTTTTCAGAAATTGTTAAATTAAAAATTCTTAACATCTCTAAACCATCAAAGATAATCAACGACGGGTTCGTCTTTTTTTTGCCGAACCGATGTCAAACGTGACAACTTTAATTAATTGTCCCCGGAATAAAAGTGGTCATGAAACTTGCGCTCTAAGGACTCCCACGTGTATGGACCCAGGGACAGTGATGAAAACAAAAAAAACGGTTTTGGTTAGTGATAAAGAAAATAAACGTACTTTCAAGGCCGTACTAAATTTGCTTCTCTTAGTTGTGCCACATATTGACTACTATGTTTCCAAATAGTTTTGTTATTTTCGTCATTGAATTTGACGAAGTCGGGAACACTCCATCCAATGGGATATGGGATCAAATCAAAATATGTGGTGTACGATTTTTGATATATCAGGTCTCTTTCGTTGAGGTCTATTCGTAGCATCTCACAAAATTTTTTGTTTAAATCCTTCTTAATGTGCACCGTACACTCCTCTATATTAGCAATGGGTGACCTAGTAGATGTGCTCGATGGTGGAGGGTGTATGATTGTATTCATGGCGCTAAATAACTTATTAAGAACAGAGCCGTGAGGGATTCTCGTACTGCTTGGTGGGATAGGCGGTGTGCTATATGCGACGGTACGGTAAGGAGGAACAAAATTAGCCAATTCATTCAATCGGTTCGTGGCTGGATTGGGTATGCTAGTGATTGGCTCTACACTAGTGGGAGACACTAGCAATGCGTTAGTTTGCACATGAGATAGAAAACTAGTTTGCCCACTAAACGAGTTCAACGGCATGCCATACGAAGGTTGTTCTACACTAGACGTAGAGGGCGCCGATATACTAGTAGAAGGACCTACATGCGCAACATAAGACGATGATGCAATACTAACATTTTTAAACTTAGACATATTTTCTTGGATCATGTATTTCATATCATTAGTCAAGACTTTTTTTAAATCGGCAAAGTAATATGAAAGGTCTTGAAAAGTATCAGGAGGGTGCGAAGATGTGCTCACGTTGGCAGCACCCATAGCCGCGTCGTCGACGACGGTCGGAAGAACGGGCTCCTTCACTTGAGAGATGGCGCCTTAGCGATCCTTCTTGAAGCACGTCAAGTATTCCTGCAGCTCTCGCTCTTTCCGCGCCTTGCGCGCCTCCTCGGAAGCCTTCCGGCGCTCTAGGAACGCCTTGCGCGCCTCCTCAGGCAACTCCTCTAAAGGTGACATGACGATGTTTGTCGTGGAGATTTTGAAGTTCATGATGAAAAATGACGATTCGGTTGGTGCAACCAAAATCGCTCGTTCCTCAGCGGAGTCGTCAAAAAATGTGTTAGACACCGAAATCGAGTTCGGGCCAATACACCGCTCACACGTACGTGTGCGAGAACGCCGGCGTTTCTCCAACATCGGATTTGGGCAGCACTTAGACAAACTTCACCTCGAGAGGGACCCCGTCGGAGGAGGATCGTTTGAGAGGTGATCCGGGTTCAATCAAGCCAGCCGGATCGCCATTGGTTGTCGTCGAGACGAAGGAAGAACAACACAAGGGTCGAGTAAGGGGATTACAGTTTGGAGAAGAACAAAATGTAAACGCAAATGATAGGTTCGATTGAGATGATGTTCAACCGGCAATGGGCCTCTGTTTTATAGAGGTGAAATGGTCTTATCCTGCAAAGCAACTAATCCCACGAGTTAGGAAAGAAATTAGAATCAATCTGCTGAAAACATACTAAATCGGCATTACCGGAGTCTCTGGTAAAGTGCCGGATACTCCGATGATCGGAGTCTCCAGTAAGTTGCCGGAGATTCCGTCGTGCAATTCCGAAAACTCGAGAAGGCCTACGGAACCCTCCGATAAAGTGCTAGATACTCCGGTGGGCTCGAACCCGAGAGATTCTGTTGGACTCTCTGGCAGCATGCCGAATGCTTCGATGAGCAAGTGTCCAAATTCGAGAGGGCTCACCGGACCCTTCGACAGCGTGCCGAATACTTCGGTGAGCTAAGTACCCAAACTCGAGAGGGCTCAACGGAACCTCCGACAACGTGTCGGATATTTCAGTGGGCAAGTGGCTGAACCTGAGAAGGCTCACCGAACACTCCGACAACATGCCGGATACTCCGTTGACCCTGTGATTTTTGGGTATCAACAAAAATATAAAGTATAATATTACTTTAGCAAATGATTTAAAATTAAGAGAGTAGTGCTTTAAATTTTTTTAAATATCCGTAATGTTTTATATTTAAAGCACCAAATTTTGGTGCTTTACCCTATGCTTTTTTCCGTATTGGTGTGGCGCAAAACAGTTTTTTCATCCTACCGAAGCTACGCCAGTAACGCCACGCGCGAGGAAGCAGCAATATCCTCAACGGCGTCGCACGACGTAGACCTACACAATCTCCATGGACATCAGTCACGTCATTGGGGAGGCGTGGCTCTCAGGCGGCGACGCTGGTGCCTCGACGCGAGGAAGTTGGCGCCCTGGCGTCGCAGTGCCAGCAAAGGAAAACCAAGTCCGTGGCGCAGTGCTTGTCTGTCATACAACTGTAGAGCTTGCACCATTTGTTCATCTCCTCCGCACCACCCTCGATCAGTTTATTCTTCTTCCTCTCTCAAGCACGTTTCAAAAACCGCGGTAAATCGTACAAAAATCGCAGTTTTCGATCTTATCACTGCGACGTGGTTTAATTAAACCGACCAGTTTTTGTTCAAAAACCGTAACTAACACTGTAACAAAAACAGTAAATTGTTCGATTTTAATGGTTAATTGATCGATTTTTTATAATTTCAAAAACCGACACTGTAGCATTTTTTAAAACCCTGCTCTCTAAGTCTTCGCCTCAAATTCTAGACAACGAGCATTCAACGAGGAACTCGCGGTCTGTACTGCCTGGTTTGCCGTCGGCAAGCCACTGCTGGTGTTTGTGCCCTTCGAGCTCAGCCCCTGGAGGAGGCCAAGCTCACGATGACCGTGCTCGTTTGAACGTCGTGCTTACTCTGTTTTTAAATTAATATCGTCATTAATTTTAAAAATTAATTTTGATCATTCGTTTTATTTAATTTTTTAAAAAAATATTATATATTTTAATATAATTTGATTTATTATTAAAATTATTTAAATCACAACTTCAAATTTTATATATTTAAACAAATTTTTTAAATAAAACAAGTGATAAAATTGATCTTTGAAATCAACGGCGAGATCAATTTAATAAGGAAGGGAGTAGGACTTGAGGTTGGAGTTCACAAGCCGCAGGAGTCCTGGAGAGAAGCAGAACAACTTCAAGGTATCACAAGCCACATGAGTCCTGGAGAGAAGCAGAACAACTTCAAGGTGTTCGATGAATTGCTCTAAAGAGCAAAAATAGATTTAAAGCACCAGTTTAGAGTACATGTTGAAGTACAACATTTAGAATCTATATAAGTAAGAGTTACAGGATTTTTAAAACTTATTTTAGAGCATAAAAAGCATCTGCTGAAGATGCTCTAACAAACATACTACTAAAAGAGGTTGCTCTTTTTGAAGCGTGTCGTTCGCAGAATATTGGAGCCAAGTGGCTTGAATGCATAATATACAACATGAACAATATCTGTGACTCGCGTGCTCTGCCAGTGAGCTAAGATTTCTAAAGCATAGGAAACGTCGAAACGAACAGCCGACTCATGTCGCTGCTAATGGACTTGTTAATCTTTTTTAATTAACCTCTTCATGCCTGGCAAATATGCAGGAGGCTTAACAGTAAGCAACTGAAGAACAAATTACAATGTTCAAGGGACAATTTGCTCAATTTCACAGAAGGATAAGCAAGAAGTACAACAATGTTTCTTGGACATTATTATTGGAAGTCTATCAGCAACTTCAGAACAACACCAGTTCCAAGGTACGTCTTTCGAATCAATGGAAAGGTCACCTGCACAACAATATGAAAAGGCTGATGCAGCTATTCAGGGAGTTCCACAAGTAAACAACACTTATCTACCCTTTATTTACCTATTTCACTAGTCAATTTCCATATATACACATAAGGATCATCATGGTAGATGGACCAGTGCAACCAACATGCCAGGAAAATGATGACATTCTCATCAAATGAGTAATGAAGCAAACAAATAAAGTACCTATTTGATTTGAATCATTGAATGAAGATTGCTTGCGCTCCACCACTTTCAAACTACATTTGATCAAAATAGACACAAAGCTACCTCAAACTATTGATAGTAGTACATTATTTTGACCTCAAACATGAGAATATCACATGCAGCTTGAGTGGTGGAATATGGTGTCTGTATTTATGATATTTAGACATGATTCAGGTCAATCTTAATAATATTGTAAAGAAGGCATAAACGAGATATAAATACATTTCAAAAAATCAATAGCTGGACAACATGCATGCACTTTCATGCCAAATATTTCAACTGTTCACAGGTACAGTATTGTTGAGTGTTTCGGCTACTCAGTTTATCCTTACAGCTTTAAAGCACCAGTTCAAATAGATGATTTTATTGATATAGTTTTCTAAATCTTTAGATGATCTTCATATAGCTTCAATCATTGACCTCAAGCAAGAAACATAGCATGTGCCATACCACAGTAATTGAGTACCGTACCAACTACAATCAACAATGTGTGTAGCTGGGGATGGAACAGTAAAAACATGATATGTTCTATTATATCTCACCAAGTTATTGTAACAAAATCACCACAAACCACGAGCAGGACTACCAGCGTATGATATGAGAGAGAGAGAGAGAGAGAGAGAGAGAGAGAGAGAGAGAGAGAGAGAGAGAACTTTTGATTTCACATGAATTTTCATGTGACGATACACATATAATGTAGCTTAGGGTTAACTCATAGATAAACCTATGACAAGCCAAGGCGGACAAAAGTTAAAAGTTGATAACATATTTGACTACCTATCCATGGACGGGTAAACATATGAAAATCTACAGACTTCGGATGCGGAATACATATCATAGGTTTAGAGTATGGCTGATAAATGGTCTAGCATTATCCTGTTCTCTGTCAGGTCACTTTTTTTTGCAACTCCTCTGTCAGGTGATCAGGTCACTTATGCTCGAGAAATGTAAGTAATTCCAGCATCACAGTTAGTTTTAGAGTCCATTTTGTTTGCACCATATCACACCAAAACGAGCCATATATTTCATATTAACCCGCATTTGCTTTTAGCGAGCAGAAAGGAATTGGCCTCACCTCTCCAAACCAGGAGCAGCAGCGCTACTACTCCGCGTCGACTGTCTTGGGCTCTGCGCACCAGAGAAGGAGCAAGCGTATCATCAATCAGTAAAGGAAAAAAATTCGGGTAGAACGAATGAACGGTAGGAGTGGATGTGCTCTGATCGGACCGTGGAACTCGGGCGGGCGGGCGTCCTTGCCCCATCCGACGCCGCGGGTGGCCTCGAGGTACTGGTCGACCAGGTGGCGGCACTTCTGGTGGTGGTTGACGCCCTCGATCCGGTAGCACCAGCGGAGGCGCTCGCGGATGATCTTGGCGGTCTCGATCTGGATCCATTTCTCCCGCACCAGGTGCTCCCGATACTCAAGCATCGCCACGGGGTCCCCGTATGGGTTCTTCGGGTCGAAGTCATCTGGAGGGCGCTCATCGAACTCAACCTTCGCCTTCCGCACCATCTTCAACGGCCACTTCTGCTCTCGCCGCCGCCGCGCCGAGGTCGCTCTCCTTCGCTTGCGTTGGATTGGGGAATGTTGTGGTCGCCTCCTCGATCGAGTGGGAGAGGGCGAGGCTGATTGGATCGACACAAGCAGGCCTACGGGCTCGAATTACATGGGCCGGCCCAGTAGTGACCATGTTTTCTTCCCCATGCCAGGCCCAGAATACTCTTATGGTCAAGTTACTCATGTAGTGGTGCATGAACACTCTCGAATTGCAAATGGGACGGGTATTATCGTGAACTGCATATTAACTTCGTAAAATTTATATTATTGACTATTGCGAATTAACGATATATTCTTCACGGTTTAATAGTGATTCACTCGCAAAACCCACAGAACAAGCGGATACGTCTGCAATAACTCACAAAAACCCGTCACTTTATTATATTTATTCTACTTATACTAATTTCACTAAAAAAACTTATTAATCTGTGATGGATTCTTGTTGACAAATTCTGAAAACATCACTAGCAGTGCATCAGCCCATAATATGGTGACGTTTTTTTAATTTCGTCACAATTCAGCTTACTAATCGATGACTTTTTTAAAAATCGTCGCAGGAAAAAAATATGAAAATTTAAAATATAAGTGCGCCAAACCTTAAACTTCTTTATCTCTCCGTCCCCACCTTTTCTCACAGACGCCAAACTTCTCTCTCCATCCACCACAACCAAATCGCCGCTGACCCCCACCGCGCCACCTCCCGACCCCAGCGAGCAGTGCCACTGCACGCGTTGTCCTTGTGCGCCGCCTCCTGCCCCACTGCGAGGGTGGGTGGCTCCGAGTGGCGGGCGACTTCGACCAGCGGCACAACCGGCTCCAACCAGGCGGACTCGAGCAGCAACAGCGGTGACTGGTAGCCTCCAGCAGGCAGCAGTGAACAACGGCCTCGAGCGAGCAGCGCTTCCGGCTCCGAGCGGCAGGCCGCCCTGGAGCGGCAGCGCCGGCTGACTCTGAGCAGAGGGTGGCCTAGAGAGGCAGGCGGCGACCAAGGCCTCGAGCAAGCTGCAGGAGGCCTTGAGTGGCAGCGCAGGTGAGCGACTTCGATTGTGCAGCTATCCCAGACACACATACGCATGAGATCTGCACTTCCTGCTTTTCTCCATTATTTTGACTAATGTATTTCGTGTGATTTGGCATGGAGAAGGGTGGAAAGTCAATGGGGAAAAGGGGTGGTCTCGTGAATTGGCCCAAATTCTTTAGAAATTGCTGATTCCTGCAACAGAGCCTAGAGGTAACCATAGTTTAGTTCCTAATTGATTTTTCAGTCGGATTACAGGTTGTGATTATGTTTAGGCATCAGATTTCGGCACAACTAGGTGAAATTGTGAAGTGGGTCAGCTTGCCTTTTTGTCTTCATTTTCTGATTCATATGCTTCTCCTGGAAATTAAATTGTATGCCATGTAGTACTACACTCAATCTTCCTTCATCAATTTCATAGTTAGTCTTCCTTCACATTTGTTCTCTTACCAAAGCTTCTGAACATTCTAATTATCTGTTTCAAACAATTGCAGGATCTGTTGTCATTTCAGTTGGCAGGACTCTAGTGTTTTTGGTTCTATGAATTCCTGAAAAGAAAGCTAAAATCTCAATCCTTTTAGGGCTTTTTAATATTGGAATGGATCACTCATGACGTGGTAAGCTTGTGGTTCAGATTTCATGATTTTTGGATCTCGATTGATTGGGTCTTGGTGTTTCTCAGTTAGGGGCCTCATTTGTTGTCAGCACTTGCTTAGGCATTCAACACAAATATGTTTGCTGCTGTAACTCAATTATAGCATTGGGCAAGTTGCAGTATACTGGTAGTAAGTTTAGTGGCCCATTCTCTTTTTTTCCCTGAACTTTGTTTTTCTAGTTATTCTTTAGGTATACTACTGTAATTTGTTTGGGACAGTACATTGACATATAAAACTTGTGAACATTTTCTTCAATCCTTAGTAGTAATTAGCATGAATCTGTGCTTTGCTTCAGAGGGCCTGTGTGCAATTCTGTTTTGCCATATGCTTCTCTGAACATTTTAGATATTAAGATGTTACTAAGATCGATTAATGCAAACGTAGTTATGTTAGAAAGTAGAACTGAAATTTCCTGTGTGTGGGTTCTAGCGCCTTTGACAATCTTCCTTTCTTACTCAGTTTACCTAAGAAATATGAGAAGAACACATTGATCCAAGAACAGCACATTGTCAGAAGAATTGTGTCTGCTGGTTTTTTAGTTTATCTCACTATCAGTTTTCTTCAATACCTTCAGCTCATTGCATATTCCAGAACCATAATACAATGAACACACAGTCCCTATAGGTCTCTTTCCTGTGTTACCTTGCTTATGTCTTTATGTGCATAGTATTTAGTTGCCTTAGGTCGGTCAATTGTTTTGGATCCTTTTGAGAGCCTTTTTCATCTAGATGTAGGAAGAAGGAAAAATATGGGTTGCTCTTATTTTAGTTCTTGTTATTGTGGAAAAATCATGTTCCTATATATTTTTTATTCTTTGCAATTAAGTTTACAATTGCCCTTCTTCCTGTCTGATTTTACAATTAAGTTTTCCTTTTTCCGTTCCAGATTGTAATTTCAAAGACTAGACATTGCCCTTGTGGTTGCAGACCATGCTGCTGCACTTGTGAGATTGGAAGTCGCAACATTGCCGCTAGTTGAGGCGACGATTCTGTGGAGGTGCTTATTGCCGCTAGCTGTCGCTGCAGATCATGTGCCAGCCTTCACATCAAGTTGATATCAAAGCAAAACTTAGCTTGTGTCAAGTCAGATTCAAGCAATCAAGCAAGTTATAATTGTGCTAGACAAAAACTTAGACTGTTAGTTCATTCTAAAAAAAAAAAAACTTATGTTGTTGTATGTAGTGCATGATCATAACTTTTTTATGTAATGAGGTGGAGTTTAATAAATATTATTTCTTGAAAATTGGATATATCTTATGTGGGTTGAACATGCTGAGAATAATGGTTTGAAAAATCTGAAATTTGAAAAGGGCAGGCTTGACATTGGAAGTGATGATTTAATTTGTCACAAAAGTCTGGGCTATGGTTGGGCTTAGGCTGTTTTGTGACGATTTAATTCGTTACAAAAATATGGGCCATGGTTGGGTTTGGACCGTTTTGTGACAATTTAGAAAGTCACGGATGTATCAATCTGTGATGAAAAATGAAAAAAATGTCACGCTAGTTCATCTATGACGTGAGATAAATGATGAAACAATTTTTCATCACAAATACCATTTTATGATGATTTTTTTTCAATCTATGATGAACTATGATCGTCATAGATCAACAGGTTTTTTGTAGTGTTTGCGTGAAGTTATTTACTATTATTTAGAATATTTTTCAACAAATTTTAGTTAAATTCGTCGAAATTTTATAGTGTGAACGCGAGGTTTTAATTTTAGAGTTCAATTTTAAATTCACTACAACAAGTAAAAAATCATCACTTTAAAATTACTAATATTTTTGAATTAGTTGTATATGTAATAATAGAGTGGTAAATTATGTGTTGAGTGGATAAGTTATGGGTTCTCAACCACATATTTTATCTATGTCAAATGATGCGGTTCGCGGGTTCTCGCAAAGCTCGCATACTTGATTTGCGGCTAACAATGCGACTCACGGGTGCAACGAAACTCGCCCCACTTGAAACACTGCACACCTCTTGCTGCAAAAAACATGGAACATCAGGTAGAATCGATTCCACCCCCACCCCAAAAAACACTATGGTAGCATCAAAACAGTAACTAAAAAATGCATCTCTTGTTTGCATTTACTACTCTGTCTCAAAATAAATGTTTTTTTATTTTACTTTTGGATATCATGTTTGACCCTTCGCTTATTTAAAAAATTCATACAAATATAAAAAAAACAAGTCATGCTTAAAGCATTTCTAATAATAACACAATTCACAACAAAATAAATAATATTTTCACAAAAATTAAATAAAATGAATGGTCAAACATGATTTCTAAAAGAAAAAAAAAAGGCATTTATTTTAGGACAGTGGGAGCTTACAGTACATGTCGAAAAATATTTGTTAGACAATGTCTTAGATATATATTTCAAATGGAGAAATCAAGAACAAAGCTTAATATATTGGTGCAATTTGCTCCTGAAATTAATTATGGAAATGAAACATGTCTCAAGCATGACATGGGCTTTTTAAAAGATCCATTGAACTTAAATAGTCTCTCTTGCTTCAGTGTCTAACCAACCTAGCTACAAGTCTCTGAAATTATTTTGTGTCTACCAACTTGGTGCAAGCTGGTTACCGTGAGCAAGCGCAAGCTCACTAATACCTCTACCGTTTCCTCATTATGAGGCATACCACTATGTCCCTAATGCCTTCCAATCCTACACTTGCTACACTTGGCTTAGCCCAATTCTCTGCGTCAAATGCTAGAAAATTGCATTACAAGCTCACTCTACTGTCCTTTGGGTTTCACGAGAAATAAAAACTCCATTATGAGCTTTATTTTTCTCTTGCTTTGTTAATGATGTCTAAGCAGTCCCTAGGTGATAAGTTTGCCATTGCTAGAAGGATTAGACATTGAATGCAGATGCATGAAATATAGGTTTGAATGGTTGCATCTTGCTGATGTTCACGATTGTTGCTGTCTTGCTCCAAAACCTCGTTTCTGATTGCTATGTTTTCTTATCTTCTACGATTTTCGCATTTCTCTTGTTTTGAATGGTTGGACACTATTCCATCTTGTATCAGCTTCACGAGTCGCAACTGAACAAGACAGTCCAAATAGTACTTAAGCAATTGTATGATATATATTGAGGCATCGCAAGGAGAGGAGAGGTCGTTTGAGCGACTAATGCAGTCCTTTTCTGCAACAGCCAGAGGCAGAGTGGATCCAGCAACCTCATTTGAGTCTCTTTCTTCAATTTGTCTTGTTGCCATGCTCTTGATGCCTCCCAATCCAAACATTCGTCTTAGCTTTATGCTTTTCGTGCAGTTTATTGAACCAGCTAGAGAAAGTGGTGTTGTATTGCTACATCATCAGTGTGTGCACTCACTCTCCTATCCTCACACTCCTTTTTTTTTTGTAAAGAGTCATGAGCTACCTTTTCATTAAGTAGGCCATCCTCTCACTCTAACCAGTGGCGTTGCTCTACTCCATTTTATATGGCTGTATATATAATTGAAGTGCAGCGGGAGTCAATTTAATGCTATAATTGCAACGCAACAACCGGATGGATGTAGTACATTAGTACGAGCAATGGTCATAACTCTTTTTTGAGCGAAACTAGGACAATCAAATTGCGAGCTTGTAGTTTCACTGATGATGTTTGATACTCCCTCCGTCTCAAAAATAAGTGTCTTTTTTTTACCTTCCCAAGCAGCAATGGAGGTTGGTCGAGCCAGTTCAACCATCCAGGAAGACAAGGAACTAATAGGTAGTGATATCTGTGGTTGCAATAAGCCTACTCCATTTGGATCAATGAAGGCTTAAGTTCCACATAGGCTCTGTAGTATCAAGCTAGGATGGTGTGCTCAGGTTCTGATTCCATATAGTTAGTTCCTACTAATTCAGTTTGACATGCATGTTAGGAACTTAGGATATTCAAGTAATTGAGGCCAGTGTCATGGTATCTTCATGACTGGTGCCTTTTCAATCTTTTGCATATTTAGCCTTCTCTATTTTTGGTCATATTATTGATACATACTTTTTTCTTTTATGATGGGTGATCCATCTTTTTCTGAACAAGATGCAATGGTACATCTCTTCTGAGATATACTATGCTACTTCTGTAGGGGAGATAAGGAATGCATGTTGTTAGATATATTCAGTTACATGGTGTTGCTATATTTAGCTCTTACTATCACTAAAATTGGAGTACATCAACATATTATCAGTTGTGAAATGAAAGCTTACAAATAAAAATTCATAACTTGGCATATCAACAGTTTCTTGTCCTTTTCAGTTGAGTTATATTTTATTCTGAAGTAATGGATGAATACAAGCTTATTAATTTTGTGATCCTGATATCTTACTCTTTCATTATAACTATCTTACCTACTAACAAGAAAAGTCAAGACTTATTGTTGCCCCAACTTATGGAGGTAGACTATACTACAAGCTGTATTATTACAATAACTATGCAACGTTGTGATGTATTAGAGCTATGTACCATTGCTTTAGTAACTTGTTTTGCTTAACTGAACAATGTTTGTATGTAAAATATTTGTTTCAACAACAACAAAAAAACCATTTAGTGCAAGGCAAGTTTGAGTAGGCTAGAGATGAAACCAACAAGAGTTAATGTAAAAGGATAATAAAACCGAAAAAAGTAAGATGGAAAGGAAGAAAAAAGGGTTGAAAGGGGCAATAGTAAACCTTTTTCTGTGTGATTTATTATTGCCCTTTGTTGTTGCGTAAAATATTTGCTTCTCTTTGCTGAAATGTGGATAAACACTGCTATGCCCTCTCTAATCCATACTGAACACATGCATTGCATATAAGCAAAGCTTAGAAATACAAGGAATCTAGATCTGTATGTGTTCGCACGCGCATGTCCAAAAAATAAGTAACATTTTGTACTTTTAAAAATCAATGTTTCACCATTAAAAGTATATAAATAAAATAAGACACACTTAAAGTGTTTTTAATAATAAAATAAATAATATTTTCATAAATTTTTTAAATAAGAGAAATAGTCAAATAAATAGGAACATTATTTGGTGGTCACAACATAAGTTGGCATTGCCAAAGCGCGGTCCCGGTCCGGCTGCCCGACTGTATTAAACCTGGACCTGCTGATGCATTAACCGTTGAAAACACAAAATGCTGAAATGCCCAATACCTACCACTATCTGGAGCCGAGGTTGCTGGAAAACAAGCACGCAAAAATAATATAATGCGCGGGCTGCTGGCAGCATTTCCTCCAAGTTGCTCTGACCGGTCACTCCACAGTCTCCACTCGTGCTCGATGATCCAATGCAGTGATCAGTGAGTAGCACAGCAGCTGGGAAGCAGTGGCCATGAAAAAAATTCTTTGTGAGCACTAGTACAGTAGCACCTGTGCTCGCTGGCTGGCTGTGGACGCGCACACATGATGTGCTTGTCTGTAGCCAGCTCACCTTGCTCAGTGTGCTGTACCTGTTCGTCCGAATCAGCAGTGCTATCCAAACGGGCAATGCAAAGGGTGGATGGATGGAGTTGGATACAGTATCCCGTAAGCGCAGCAGCAGAAAATAAAATTTGCATTGCTCATACCGATGCTAGTACCAGAACAAAGCACATGCGAACTATGAACACATGAATATATTTTTTGTCTAACAATTAACAAATGCTTGCTCTCCTACGACTAGGAAGGAGTAGATGACCAAGATGGCACAGCTACCAAATCAATCCACTACGGAGTACAATTCTGGCTTCACCAATTCTCTTTTTCCATCATCACCAAAAGTGGAACGCGAAAAGTGAAAAGATCGCAACGGAAAAGTGACGCTGCTCTCTCATCGTACGCATCCACCGGCGCCGTCGCCGCTCCAACGGCTAGCTGTAGCTGATGACGTCACCGCCGCCGCCCTGCCCGCAGCCGCCGCCCGGGGTCCTGGTCCTCCTTGAGTCGCCAGTACACGCCGCCGCGGGTCCCGAATCTCCCGATGGACGCCGCCGTCGAGCCCGCTGCCGCTGAAACGCAACAACAAACACAGACGCCGCGCAAACCGTGTGAGAACGTCACGAAATTCTCGGGGGCCAGATGCCTGTGCCTGTGGTGAGGGGTGTGTGTGTGTGTGTGTGTGAGAGAGAGAGAGAGAGAGAGAGAGAGAGAGAG
>BCLF01000059.1:1016113-1031409 GCA_001602275.1 Zoysia japonica | reverse complement strand
GAGAGAGAGAGAGAGAGAGAGAGAGAGAGAGAGGGAGAGCACGGGACGCACCTCCTCCTCCTGCGGCGGCCTCGAGGGACCAAGCGGTGGAGGCCAGCACCGGCGAATCTGCAGGCGCAACAGACGGTAGATGTGGCGTCGTTAGGCGCGGAACGCGCACGGGCGGGCGAGCGAGCACGCGCACGGCGAGGGAGGAAGGACGTACCGGTGAGCGCAGCGGCTGAGGCGGAGGGGTCGTGGGAGAGGAGGAAGAGGACGAGGAAGCAGAGCAGCGTGAGCACGGGGACGAGGTGGATGGACTTGTCCGGCGCGGCCGCCGCTCGGACCACCACCTTCGCCGCCTTTTCGTCCGCCCCCTCGCCCGCCGCGCTAGGGCGGGGCCTCCCGGCCGGCGAGCCCAGGGAGAGGCGCTGCATTGCGGCGGCGGCGAGATTTCTCCTCCCTTTCTGTTGCTACGATGCGTGTGGAAGTAGGCGTGGGGTTTAAAAGCGTCTTTATCTTTCTCGTGGGAGGGGATTTTTTTTTGTAACCGGAATTTAAAGGAAATCAAGCTGGAAGTGTCGGCGTCCAATTATAACTGCTATCAGTTGTAATCCAGCGCATGATGCCATAAACTCAACAGTAATAATTTCATCGAACCTCTCCGCAAAAGGGGAACAACGAGTCGTTAATGTTATCATGAAATCTAGCAGCACCTTATCGAATGTACTGTCTCGGCCAGGACTTTCAAAAGTTTACTTCCCCGTTCTCAAATTGTTATTGTCGTTGATTTGTAACATCAACTTTGATCGCTCGTCTTATTTAAAAAATTAGTTTAAATATATAAAATTATAAATCATGTTTTAAACACTTTCAATGATAAATTAAATTATAATAAAATATATAATATTTATCAAAAAAATTTAAATAATATAAATGGTTAAAATTGATGTTAGAAGTCAACGACGACATCAATTTAAGCACAGAGAGAGTATAAGCTAGGGCGCCGCCGTTCGTATTTTTGAGCATGCGAATTCTTTTATTTACTATTTCTGTTCTAATTTACTTATTGTTTTAATTCTAAATATAAGAATTCTTAAGAAGAGAGATGTATTAAAATAAAGAAATATTATATTTGTTTTTAAATTGTTATCACCATTGAATTTTACCATCATACACTCTGCATTTTTTAATTATTGTCATAGTTGACTTCTAACTTTAAGTTAACTATTCATTTATTTAAAAAAATTAATGAATATTATTTATTTAAAAAATTAATAAATATTATATATTTTAAGAATAAGTCCAGATGACCCCCTCAACTATGAGGTGGGTGCATTCGCTCTAATTTTTAAAACTGGATACTTAACTCCTCAAACTATTGAAAAATATCTAAATTACCCCAGTTTTAAATGTGGTTTTACTATTTATTATCCTATATTTCAGTTAGAGTAGATTTATTTTACCCCTCAACTATCAATGATATCTAATTCACCCAAATTTTAAAAAATCAGACTTTTAACCCCTCTCCCTAAAGTATTGAAAAGTGTCTAGATAACCCTCTAAAATATTGCGGACATGTTGAAGAGCGACTTAATAGAGATCAAGCAAGAGAGGAGCGGGTATGTGAGTCATGGGATTGGGTGAGAGCAACGGTGCCAGAAAGGAAAAAAATAGAAACAAAAGAGAGTGGTGGCGCCAAAGAAAGAAAAAATGGACGGAAGGCACCCAATCCCATGACCCATAGATCCACTCCTCTCCTGCTTGATCTTCATGCTGGCGCTCCTCGACGCTTTTGAAATATTTTATGAGTTATCTAGACAGTTTTCAATACTTTGAGAGTTAAAAGTCTGATTTTTAAACTTTAGATGGTGAATTAGACCACTATTGATAATTAAGGGCTGAAATAGACCTATTTTACAGTGACATATGGAAACATAAATAGTAAAACCATTTTTTAAACTGCTCGAGGGTAATTTAGACGGTTTTTAATAGTTTGAGAGGTTAAGTATCCGGTTTTAAAAGTTAGAGGATAAAGTATATCCACCCTCGTAGTTGAGGGGGTCATCTAGACTTTTTCCTATATTTTACTATAATTTAATTTATTATTAAAGGTATTTTAATCACACCATATAATTTTATACATTTGAATTTATTTTTTTAATAAGATAAATAGTCAAAATTGAGGTTAAAAATCAACGGCCACAACAATTAAAGAATAGGGAGTATTTGACTATTTATCTTATTAAAAAACTATTCAGATATCTAAAGTATATATCATAATTCAAGTATAATTTTAGTTGTACTTGATCATCTGCCTAAAAACAATATATCACTGTCGAGAGCTTGATTCATAAGAACATGTTTTATTGCTCCACTAGCCGCCGTCGTACTCATAGACTTTATGCACTTATTACTCCTTGCATTCTTAAATTGTTATCCTTTTTTACTATATATCACTGTCGAGGGTTTGATTCATAACATGTTTTATTGCTCCAATAGTCACCATCATACTTGTAGAGTTTATGCACTTAATTACTCCCTCCATTCCTAATTGCCTTTTTTTTACTTCTAACATAAACTTTAAACTTTGACCATTCATCTTCCTGAACAAATTAATTTAAATGTGTAAAATTATGATCATCTGACTAAGAACGATGTATCACTGTCGAAGGGCTTGATTCATAACAACATGTTTTATTGCTCCACTAGTTGCATCATACTCGGAGAGTTTATGCACTTGATTACTCCTTCTATTTTTAAATTGTTGTCGATGTTGTTGATTTCTAATATGAAATTTAACCATTCGTTTTATTTAAAAATTTAATTCAAATGTGTAAAATTATAACTTATAATTCAAACAACTTTATTGATAAATCAAATTATCACAAAATATATAATATTCATCAAATTATTTTGAGTAAAATAAATAGTTAAAGTTAATATAAAAAATTAACAGGGACAATAATTTAAGAACGAAGAGAGTAAGAGTACTTTGCAAGTGATGATGAAGTAGATCTAATATGTTTGTTTGGCCTGGGTCAGAAATATTAAGTGATCAGATTCGATATTTAATTGATTCTTGCGCGCATATTAACAAGGAATTTATATATATATATATTCTTCCTAGTCTGTTGAATTTGTATTTTTCTTGCAGACAGAATTTTATTTTTTGTTTTTGTCCATTTGCTCTAATTTGAGCCAGACTGTATCTTATCTTCTGTATAATATTTCCCTGACTATAATATTGATTTGCACCCTTTTGTAACTTGTTAGAAAGCGTACTGAAATGCTGAGTAGAGCAATCGGTATATCTGGTAGTTATTTTTACGTACGCCGGTTTCATAAAGATGATTTATTATCGGGAGATTATTGGATTTATTTCCGTTCCATAGAAAAAGAATGTCAACGATGGATGAAAAAGCAATCATCTTACAATCTTGTGGCGTAGAACATGTAGAGAGAATTTTTAGATATATATGCACAGTTCCACTGCTGAGTGTTTTTTTCCCATTTAATCTAGAATATCACCTGCCAGGGTTCACGAAACCGCAAAAACCAGTTCGGTTCCATCATACGATCGGTTTAAAATTTTTAAAAATTCAAAATTTTGATTTTTTTTATAAAAAATCTAAAAACCGGTTAATAAATTAGAAAAAGGACAAAAAATCAGGGGAAAACTAATCAAACTGATTTGATTTCAAATTCAAAAATTCAAAACCTAAAAAATCGATTGGCAAACCGAAAAACCAAGCGATAAACTAGAAAATTTCTAGCCAGATGGTTTTCATTTCAAACTCTAATTTTTACACTTGAACCATTTTTACAGTTTAATGTAGCAGTTTTCCGGTCAAAAGGGTGCTGGTCGGTTTTAATGGTTGTGCTTTCTTAGACGGGTGCAACCACTACTTGTGCTTGTGCTGCTTCTCAAGCTCTGTTTGTTTCCACTAAAGATTTTAGAATTTTGTTTTTAGTAGTGATAGTAAAAATAAACAATCTAAATTTTATCTCAGATTCCACTAGTTGCAGTCTCCAAACTTCAGAATATCACAATTTATTCTCTCCCAGCTATTGTTAGATTTTATCTCAGACAATATACGATCTCTAGTTCACAATCTCGTAATCTATTTATTTGTTTCAGCTTTTGTATCGTAACTTTTCACAATTTAACTTTTGTATAGATTTTTACAATTTAATAAATTCTCATAATCTTAGTGGAACCAAAGAGGGCCTCAACCTGCTACGTGCTCTTGCTGCCTTTAACAGTAAAGTAACAGATTTCTAATCTTTATATATTAATGTGTGTTCTCTCAACCCTCGATGCGTCATGTCACTCTAAAAAATATTAACCGTCGGATTAAAATTTAACAATGGATATTAGAAAAAAGAAAAAAAAATCTTTTCTCGGTCAACATAAGAGCGTGCTTCTACTCGACGAGAGCAGTCATGAACGACCGTGTCATCGCCCTAGCTTTTTCAGATTTAACATAAATTTTGACTATAATTATATTTAATTTTTTATAAATTTAATATATTATAATTTGCTTTATAATTAAAATTATTTGAATCACAACTTAAAATTTTACATATTTGAATTAATTTTTTAGATAAATTGAATAGTCAAATATGATATTAAAAATCAACGGTAATCAATAATTTAAGAAAGCGCAAGCGTTCTCTCAACTTTCGTTGCACCACATCACCCTAAAAAATATTAACCCTCGAATTAAAATCTAACAGTGGATATTAGAAAGAAGAAAAAAATATTTTCCCCGATCAACGTAAGAGCTTGCTTTTACTCGGCGTGGCTCTTACTCGGTGTGAACAGGTATGAACGGCTGTGCCATCGCCCTACCTTTTTCAGGTTTAATATAAATTTTGACTATGGTCATATTTATTTTTTTATAAATTTCATATATTATAATTTGCTTTATCATTAAAGTTATTTGAATCACAACTTAAATTTTATATATTTGAATTAATTTTTTTGGATAAGTTGAATAGTCAAAGATGATATTAAAAATCAACGGTAAACAATAGTTTAGAAGTGGAGGGAGTATGCAGTAATACACATGAACAATTGTAAGATATAAAAAATTAACTGTAACTGTTTTGTTAAATCAAATTTAATTTTGATATAGATTCAATAGGATTATTCCAAAAGATATAATAGTTCTTTTAAATTTATTGTCTCGCAAGTATATGCTATAATTAAAGACTTTATATGTAATAAAAATGTATATTTAAATAAATTAAATTATTTTATCTTCTAAAACTGCTCCTTGATTACTCTGAGAACTAAGATTCAATTTTTTTCTCGCTTACAACTTCGGTCTAAAAAAATTAATAGATTTGAACGCAATGTTTTAATCAAACATTGCCAATATAAATTAGAAATAATTTTAAATATATTAAGTTACAAAATTAGAAATAATTTTTTTAAAAAATATTTTCTTAAAAGTGTACTGATGCTATTTTTTATTAAATATTTTATAGATAACAAGGGTCACACTTATGCTTTGAAGACTTATATTTATAAAATTTTGTCATTCATATCAAAGCAACAATACTTCTATTTGTTAAATAATAAATTTAAAATATATTCAACTAGGGGTGAAAAAAAAACATACACAAAAAAACGCGACAATTACCGCGTAGATTTTCTAGTGGAGAATTAACGGTGATGATAAATAAGGGAAGAAAAATTATGTTTGATGGTAAATAAGGAAAAATTAAGTTTGATGGCGAATAAAGAAAATGATAAATTTCTAATGGCAAATAAAGATTTTGCTCTAAAATTTTAAGATGGGCTCCCCTCTTGAACCCTTGAATGACTCAAGAACCGCAGTCTATTTATGCTCGACGTTTCATAGTTATGGACACCAATGAGTTAAAGAATGTGACACTCTTCTATTAGGTTCTATGAATTTTTTTAGCTCTGACATCCGAGTAAAAATATTTTTCCTTTCCCATCATCACCTATTACAAATTTACAACTGATCTATCAATGGGCTACCCTCTCTCACAAGAATGAACAGACCTCCATCACCTCTTGAGATTCTCATGTCCTTATCCAGGTAGGTTGTCAAGAGCCAAGACCGGCCTCGGCTGTTCCCGGGGATTGGTACCTTGAGTGGTGGCTGACCAGAAATGGTCCCAGCAATGCTAGCGAAGGCTTGCTGCAAAGGGTTCAGTGCCTGTTCTACTGGCCCCAGGCTGATCTTTTGCCCAAATATATCAATCTGTTCAGGAAGATCTACAGATGATGATATTGCAGGAGGTTGAAAGCTCCCTTCCTTGAATTGGACCTGTATTATATCCATACATGAGCATGTAAGTTTGTTCATTTACACACTGTCAAGATAGCTTGTTAACAAAGTTGAAGAAGCTAGCAACTGACAAAATCATAAAAAAAAACCATTAACATTGGTCTGTACACTAAATATCAATTGTGAAGCATTCAATGCATGATAATCTGGGATAAAAACTAAACTATAATTATGGTGGTAACAATCATAATGTTAATTCACAGTCCAAATGTCTAAGCCAGCACAAAATATAGAGAAGAAACTAGCAATTGAAATAAATGAATAATAGATAGTCCTAATTCAAAAAAGGTGAAGCAATTACTGTCTCTGCTCTATAACTTTCAAAATGACATGCAGGACAATCTGTTCCATACCTCTATCCTCGATGGACTTTGAACCTCAAAGGAAGCAGTTGCACTGAATGAAAATGAAGCAAATGGAGTCGAGAGTCGAAGCATTGACTATGGTCATGTCTTTCGAGTCAATTTCCTGAGATATCTGCTTTACATTGACGAAAGGTGTTGCCCCAGCAGCTAGAATACGCAGAAGCTCAGAATATGCTGTATAGCTGCAAGTCAAACAACAATACACTATTAATACAGCAGTTTACCTTTATGTTGAAGAAGGTTTGACCATATCAAGACCCAAGATGAAAAAAGTTAAGTACATGAACGAAACTAGAGAAATAAAGAACCAATGAACTCAATGATCAGTAGAACATGAAGATTGAATGCCCCATGCATGTAGACATGATCATTGTTTACTCTTGATTATATCTTTTGGAACAGAAGGGAAGTACTCCGAATCCATTCAAATTTCCAAGTAAAAAACAACAGTCACCTGGTGGTACTCTAAGTCCTAGATAATACTACCATTTGCAAGGCCTATGTGCCGAAGTCATGTCACCTTGACTCCAAAAAGACGTCTCAACCAGATCTCACATAGGCATCATGATACATAGCAGAATTCAGTTCAAAACCGCTATCGTATAAACTAGAATTATATGGAGTTGCAAATTCATAATCCCCATCCAGTAATCGATTGCTAAGAGCTAAACAAAGATAACAGGTTGAGGCAAGAAAAGAACTCACAGGACGATCCAGTTGCCGTCGAGCAGGTCCGGCGCCTCTATTGGAGCGGGCGTGGGGTTGGTGACCTCGAGTTGGGTGACGAGCTCGGCGACCTCCCCCCTGACCTCCGTGGACGCCCTGAACCCGAGCTCGGAGCCGTAAACCGTGTCCACCAGGCATCGCTTCAGGTCCTCCCTCCGCTCTGCCGCCTCATCATCCTGCTGCCGACTACCACCAGCTGCCGCCGGCGCCGGCTGCTCCTCCTCCTCCCACTCGTCGTCGATTCCGGGGCTAGGCGGATCCGCAGCGGCGGGAGGCTCGGGCTCGGGTTCCACTGGATCGCCCCACTCATTGGCAACAACGGGCAGGAGTTCCCCCAGTCGGCCCCGCGGTCTCTCTCATCATCGTCGATGGGCGGGTCCGGCTGCGAGGGGCGTCCCGGCGCGGGCGAAGTGCGCTCGCCCCACTCGTCGGGTATCCCGCCCTCGATGCCCCGGCCCCGGCCGCGCCCCGTGGCCCCCGGCGCGCGGCGGACACGGGAGCCGAGGCTGTGAGCTACTCGAGCGGCGGGGTAAGGGGACAGGACCGGATGAAGGGACGCGGCGGCAAAGAGGGGAGCCATTCCCCTTGGCTGGTTCTGTTGGCCTCGCTTGCTTGCTTGGCTCTCGATTTCAGCCTCAGGCAGAAACTCGACGATGCGAGTGACCGCCGGGAAAGACGAGAAGCGAAGCGCCACACCACATCACGACACGACGCCACGTGTTTGCTGGGATATTTGCGCGTCGACAGTTTGAATGGGCTTGGCCCATTCCAAGCCCATTCTTTTCTCGTGGGAATGCCCATGAAAAGTGGCCTTTCCTTGGGCGGGCTAGAGAGGGTGGCACTGTGGGTCCCATTGAATGCACAGCCAAACAGAGAAAATAGGCTTTTCACGCTCCGCTACAGATAGAAAATGACTGTACCTAATTTTACCCCCACAATATTAACCACAGTGCAAACACTATAGATAATTTAAACAAAGTATTAGATATAATCAAGTTGTCTTTGTAGCAACTCCCCTTATATAGTAAAGTTAATGTCTAAATCATTACTCTTCAACATGTCCTCTTGCTGTCACCAACAATCCAAGGGTCAGTGTAGTTTAACTTAAAAATTGAATCAGTCTACCCCTTCTCTAAGGAGAGATTAAGTTTGTGTTGCTTCCAAAAATATCACGTGTAAATAGGCAAAGCGGCAGGAGAGGTGAAAAAAATTAGGTGTTTGGTTGGGCTCTTTTACACTGTAATCAGATTACAACGCTATCCGTTCACATTATTTTCAGTTTGGTTCGAATGGGACCGTAAACGATTCACAGCGCTATTCGATCCCGGCCTGTGGAGGCCCGTTCCTGTCCATCTCCCACCGTAAACCATTCCCCAAGCAGGTCCGCAACCCTATCACACGAGCTTCGTCCTCCTCACGCGAGGGCGGCGGCAGCGGTGGCTCCGCAGCTCTCACCGCGCCACCCCGCCCCGTAGCCAGCAGCTCTCACCGCGCCACCCCGCCCCATAGCCAGCAGTTCGCCGCGCCCAGCAGCACGCACCCCGCGCGCCAAGCCCGCACCCCGCGACGCATCCAGCAGGCCGCAGCCCTCCGCAAGCCCAGCCCCGCAGCTCCCCGCGCGTCAAGGGCGGTGCTTCCTCCTCCTCTTTCGGGTCTGGATCTCTCTCTCTCACACATACACACACACACATCGCCTGGCAGCATCTCTCTCTCTCACACACACACATCGCGCTAGCAGGATGGCCTCACGGCCAAGTCAACACCTCGTCGTTGTTCTTTGATTTTCATATGTTGATTATTCACATCCACATCGGCGGGTCAGAAAGATTCTTTGATTGGTGCAGGCAAAGAAGAAACGGCGCGAAAAGGAAGAGAATTGCAGCTGCCAGGTGTTGTTTTTTCTTCACTTCAGTAGGCAGTTAAGGTTGATTTTTATGAACATAGAGGAGATTTCTTGCCTTTAGTACTAGAACATGAAATTACAGGGATCTTTCTGTTGATGTTTATGAACATAGAGGAGATTTCTTGCCTTTAGTACCATTTCGATGATTGTGAGCGGAAATCTATAGGTTAGCAGCAGTGCAGACCACTCCGAGCCCAGGAGAAGGTTGAAATACGACCCAAATCCATTCCTTAGATGAACGAACACATGATTTCACACCTGAAGTTAGTCTTCCTTAGGGTTTACTTCTCTTGTCAATTTACTTCCTTAGGGTTTAATTCTCTTGTCAATTTTGATCAATGACTTGATGCTTACAACCCAATATTTACTGTGATTCTTTAGTTAGAAATTTATGCTATTGATAATTTGATGGTAGCCTTGTTCAAAGGACATATTTATTTCTTTGCTTATTCTTTGCTTGGATTATTGCAGGCAAAGAAGAAAGGACAAAGGGAGAGGAAGAAAAACAGCAAGAAGAAGAGGACTACAGCTGCGAGGTTTGTTATTTCTTCTCTCTAAGAGGTCTAATCTGCTGAAATGATTGATCTTGTTGTATTGTTTGGTCTTGCTTGCAATGTTTATGTACTATTACATCTAGGTAATGTAGTGCTATCATTTTTTGCACAGCATTATGGCTCGTCTGCCACTAACTACCAGAACACAGAGGAGAAAATTGACCCTTATGATGACAAGTGTGATTCTTATGTACTATTACATTTGGGTAATATTTGCACTTGCATACAAGCAGAAATGTTGGAAACTAGAGAGGAGAATTAAAGTTAGAAAACTAAGAAGTGAGCGTTTGTATCAACTAATTCGTGAGAGCGACACGGATTGTATATTTGAGCTTCAAGTAGATAGAAGAACCTTCGATGTGTTGTGAAATGCTTAGAGATATTGCTGCTCTTAAGGGCACAAGGAATATGCCTCTAGAAGAGATGGTAGCTACATTTCTCTACGTATTATCTCATCACTTGAAGAATAGAACGATCGGTCGCCCTTTTTTTTCCGGAGCGGTGAGACTATGAGCAGGCACTTCAACACATGCCTCCTAGGTGTCCTAAAACTTCACCAAGTATTACTTAAGAAGCTAGAGCCTATAGCTGAGTGGTAGGCGCAACACTCGCATTGTGTTGGATGACACTCAGTGTTGGAGGCAATTTTCTCCATGTTTTTTACTCACTAGAATGCCATGACCAACCTAAGAGGTTGGGGATACACACACACACATATATATATATATAGGTTTGATGGGCAGCCAAGCGTATGCTAAGATGTTCGTCTAAGATGCTAAAGCATAAAGCTGAAAAGGTAGTCTAAGATGCTAAAGCATAAAGCTGAAAAGCTAGTCTAAGATGCTAAAGCGAAAAGCTAAAAAGCTAGTCTAAGATGTTAAAGCGAAAAGCGTAAAGCACAAAGCATAAAGCGCCTGCACTAGACTTATTTCATCATTCTCCCCCTAAGTCTTGTGCGTCGTCTTCTGGGAGATTTGAATCATCCCAATCCTGGCGCGAAGCTCTTGAAACTTGATCCTGCCAAAGGACTTGGTGAGAAGATCAGCAAGTTGGTCCTTGGTGTTGATGTAGCTTGCCCTGACGCTCGCTTTCAACAAGCAGCTTCGGATGAAGTGGTACTTCACTCTGATGTGCTTGCTGCGCTCGTGAAAAACATGGTTCTTTGCCAAGGCCAGAGCGGACTTGCTGTTCACCCTGAGCTCCACTGCTTCAGCATCTCTGCCAAGGAGATCACTAAGCAGTCGAGCGAGCCAGAGCGTCTGAGTTGAAGCGGTGGAAGCCGCTATGTACTCAGCCTCGCAGCTGGACAAGGCTACCACCTGCTGCTTGACCGACTGCCAGCTAACAAGGCACTTGCTGAGGAAGAAGAGCACCCCGCTCGTGCTCTTGCTGGTGTCGATGTCGCCGGCGTGGTCAGTATCGCTGTATCCGATGAAATGTGTCGCCCCGAGACACCTCGGGTAGTGGATGCCGTGGTCAAGAGTCCCCGCAACATAGCGGATGATCTTTTTGACGGCCTGCTGGTGCTCCGTCGTCGGTCGCTGCATGAACCGACTGACGTAGCCGACGGAGAACGCCAAGTCCGGCCGCGTGTGGGCGAGGTAGCGAAGGCTTCCCACAAGGCGCCGAAACTGCGTGGCATCCACCTCCTTTGTCGTGCTGTCACGGCTGAGCTTCAGCCTCTCTTCCATCGGAGTGAGAGCTAGGTTGCAGTCGGTGAGCCTAGCTAGCGCAACGATGTGCTTGGCGTAGGCGGTTTGTCGAAGTGTGATGACGGAGTCGTCCTGGTGCACCTCGATCCCCAAGTAGAAAGAGAGGCCCCAAGTCACTCATCTGGAAAGTGCTCTTCATCTCCTCCTTGAACGCTGCCACTTCTGCATCTTTGGTGCCCGTGATCACCAAGTCGTCGACGTAGACACCCACCAGCAGGGCATTGCTGCCGTTGCCCCTCTGGTAGATGGCCGCCTCGTGCGGGTTTTGCTCGAAACTCATCCCCTTCAGCGTGGAATCCAGCTTGGCGTTCCACGCCCGTGGTGCCTGCTGCAAGCCGTAGAGTGCCTTGCGCAGGCGCAGCACCTTGCCCTCCTTGCCGGGGATGACAAATCCTGGCGGCTGGTGCACGTAGACCTCCTCTTTTAAGTCGCCGTTGAGAAACGTCGATTTGACATCCATGTGGTGGACGCGCTAGCCCTTCTGGGCAGCCAGCGCAAGGAGACGCACGGACTCCATCCGTGCAACGGGAGCGAAGGCATCGTCGAAGTCGATCCTCTCCTGCTGCACAAACCCGCGTGCCACCAAGCGAGCCTTGTGCTTGACGATGGCACCGGCCTCATCCTTCTTCAGCTTGAACACCCACTTAAGGGTGATCGCGCGGTGTCCAGTAGGAAGGTCAGTGAGTTCTCAAGTGCGGTTCCTCTCAACCGTATCCATCTCTAGCTTCATCGCGGTGCGCCATGCCGCGTGTCCCTCAGCCTTAGCGAAGGAGCGAGGCTCGCCGTTATCGCACGCAAGATGCAACTGTGCCTCTAGGTCGTGAGGCACCCGTCCCGGCACCGGTGCGTCGCCGAGAAGGTCCTCTATCGTGCGATACCTCAACGGCTCGCCGTCGTGGTACGCGTCGACACGCTTCTCGTCGTGAGGGAGCGGAGTAGCGAACTCCACCGAGTTGTGCTCGACATGAGCAGGTGTTGGTGTAGACGTGTCTGGAGGAGAAGCTGTCGGCGTCGGAGAGCGTGGCGTGGCCGGCTGTGGTGGTGGCGGTGGGGAACTCATCGCAGTCGGCGTCATAGTCGCTGGTGTCAGTGGAGGCTCGGAGACTGGGGTAGGCGTGCTTGACGAAGAAGAGCTGCCCACTCCCCCAGCTCCCTCGAAGTGGACGTACTAGACGGTGAAGTCGTTGTACGCCGGAGTCGGGCCGTCGTCCACCATCTTGCCCCACGCCCAACCTCGCCCTTCGTCGAACACAATGTCGCGCGCCGTGCGCACACGCTGTGTTTTCGGGTCAAGGATGCGGTAGGCCTTCGCGCCCTCCGTGTAGCCGATGAACACTCCCGCAGTGCTCCTGTCGTCGAGCTTGCCGACGTGGGCAAGCTCCTTGACGAACGCGAGGCAGCCGAAGACGCGCAGGTGGGCAACCGCCGGTTTGCGTCCATGCCAAGCCTCGTACGGCGTCCTGCCGCCGAGCGCTTTGGTGGGCGAGCGGTTGAGGATGTAGACGGCTGTCACAACCGTCTCTCCCTAGAAGATGGCCGGCATCCCCCTCTGCTTAAGGAGGGCTCGGGCCATCCCCACCACCATCTGGTTGCGCCGTTCGACGACGCCGTTCTGCTGCGGGTTGTACGGCGCGGAGTAGTGGCGTTGAATCCCCTCGTCAGCGCAGTACGACGCGAACTCAGTTGCCGTGAATTCGCCGCCGTTGTCGGTGCGTAGCACTCGAAGCTTGCAGCCGTACTCCTCTGCCGTAGCCAGCTGACGCTTGATAGCATCAGCTGCTGTCGCTTGATAGCATCAGCTGCTGCCGCTTTGGTGTCGAGGAGGTATGCCCACATGTAGCGAGACACGTCGTCGACGAGTAGCAGAAAGTAGAGCCGGCCTCCAGGTGTGGCCGGTCTCACGGGACCGCAGAGGTCGCTGTGCACTAGCTCCAGCTTTTTCTTTGCGTGAAAATTCGTCTGACGAGAGAACGGGAGTCGCCGCTGCTTGGTGAGGACGCAGGTGTGCAGAGCTGCTCCACATGCTCGACCCGCGGCATGCCCTGCACCATCTCCTTGTCGTCAAGCTGCTTCAGGGTCTCAAAGTTAAGGTGCCCAAAGCGCTCGTGCCACAGCCAGGCGTTGTCATCGCAGCGGGCTGCGAGGCACGGGCTGCGCCACCTGCACATTGAGGACGTAGAGGCGATTGATGCCTCTGTTTATCTTGGCAAAAAGGCGACGATGGCGGTCTCAGATCCTCATGATTCCAGTCTTAGATCTTCACGTGCGAGCCATTCTCATCCAGCTGGTCCAGGCTGATGATGGAGTTCCTTAGTGCGGGGATGAAGTATACTCCAGTGAGGAGTCGGTGTTCGCCAGCCTTGGCGACGAGGACAATGGAGCCAATGCCTCTGATGTCCACAGCCAAAGAGTCGCCGAACTTGACAGAGCCACGCACGTCGACGTTCTGGTCGGAGAAGAACTCTCTGCGACCCGTCATGTGGTGAGTGGCACCATTGTCGAGGAACCAGCCGTCGATCTTGTCGTCGTTGGAGCCGTCACCGAGGAAGGCGTGTGCACTCGGCTCGTCGAGGTTGAGGAGAGTTGTTGCGACCGATGCTGCTGGAGGTAGCTCGATGCTTCCGTGTGCTAGGAGCAGAGCCGGATCCTCCTCCTCAGCCTGTGCGACGTGAGCCTGGCCGCGCCTCGGCTGTCGACAATCCCTAGCCCAATGGCTAGGCTTGCCACAGTTACGGCATATGTCGTTTCGTGCCGCCCTGGGCACATCCACGCGCCTTGCCTTGGGTGCCTCCACGTGCTTTGCGCGGCTTGCCGCTCTTGCAGCCGCCTATCGAGGAAGAAGGCTTCCCCTTCTTCTGATCACCTTGGCGGGCCTCCCACTGCTCCTGAGTGAAATGGAGCTTCGTGCCAATGATGAAAGGCTCTGAGGGAGGTAGTGGCTCGTCGTTGTCGACGACCTTGAGGCGACCTATCGCCTCCTCGATCGACATTCTGAAGAGGTCCAGCAAAGACTCGATCGAGCGAGTGATCTGCTTGTACTTCTCGGGAATGCAGCGGAGAAGCTTCTCGACAGCTCTCCTCGTCGATGGTGTCGTCGCCGTACTGCGCGAACTTCTGCAGCAGAGTGTTAAGACGGAGAACAAAGTCATCGACATCTTCACTCGGCTTGAAAGCCAGGCTCTCCCACTCCCTGTGCAGTGACTGCAGCGTGGACCTGCGGGCTCGATCGCTGCCGATGCGCACCGCAGCGATGGCGTCCCAGGCCTCCTTAGCAGTCTGCTTGCAAGCAAGCGAAGACTGCATCTCAGGCGGGACTGCAGTAAGGAGGGTCTCCAGCGTCCGTTGATCCTCGTCGTAGTCAACGTCGCCGTACCGGACCGCCTCTCACATGTGCCGCACTTGAAGCTTCACCCTCATCACCATGGACCACTCGGCGTAGTTGGTCTTAGTGAGGAAGGGCCATCCACCACCGGCACCGGCGTCCTTGACGACGGTCTGGAAGCCGTGGTGACCATGGCACCGGTCCGGGGAAGGAGAGCCACGCCGCCTGTGAAGGCTGCGCTCGTCATCGTCCCGTCCGCTGTGCCGCCGGTTGTACTTCATTTGGGCCTCCAGCTGTGCCGCCTGCTCCCGCAATCGCTGGGCCTCCAGCGATGCGCGGGTCACGTTCGCCGCGTCCGCCAGGAACACGGCCGTCGCACGCACGTCCACCGAGAGCGTTGCCGGTG
>BCLF01000059.1:989478-1015487 GCA_001602275.1 Zoysia japonica | reverse complement strand
CTCCCAGCTCGGACACCGCCGCCACCGAGCCCTAGGCCGCCGTCCTCACCATCTGGGCTGCCACCATGTCTGCGGCGCTGCGCCGCTGCCCACTGCTCCAATTCGGCCTCCACGTCGATGCTGCCTGCGGCCTCTGCTGCCACCCGCTCGCGCTCCTCTGCTGCTGCAAGATCGGCCTCCTGCCGACGTCGCACGCTCGAGGGGACCGAGCGGTGAGAGCCTCCTGCGGACATGGCACGTCGCTAGCGGGGAAGAGTCGCGGAGGTTGCTACTGCACTGGGAAGAAGCCGCCGAGTCGCTGGCTGTCGGTAGAGCACAGGGACCGACGGGGGAGGGAGTCGAGCAGGAAGACCGACGCCTCCATTGGAGAGCATCACGGGTGGGATGAGATAGATCACAGGACCATACGGCTCTGATACCAATTGTTAGGCGCAACACTCGCATTGTGTTGGATGACGCTCAGTGTTGGAGGTAACTTTCTTCATGTTTCTTACTCACTAGAATGCCATGATCAACCTAAGAGATTGGGGATATATATATATATATAGATATATCTATTGGGCAGGCAAGCATATGCTAAGATGTTAGTCTAAGATGCTAAAACATAAAGCTAAAAAGCTAGTCTAAGATGCTAAAGCGAAAAACGTAAAGCACAAAGCATAAAGCGCCTGCACTAGACTTATTCCATCACTGAGGACAGCACAGACGTTAGATGGAAGTGTTTCAAGGTATCAATCTATAAAGAATTATAACATTAGGCTAGCATTAATGTGTGTATAATATGCTAATTGTTGTTGTTTGCTTGTCTCAATATCTAGAATTGTTTAGGTGCATTGGACAGTACAGATATAAAGGTAACTGTCCCAGCTAAGCTAAAAGGGACATAGATCAAGAAAAGGAGATATAGTGACAAATGTGCTAGGAGTGTGCGCTCCTGATATGCAGTTCATTTATTTATTACCTAGTTGGGAGGGTTCAGCTCATGATGGGCGTGTGCTTCGTGATGCTATCTCAAGGCCAGGCAGACTACGTGTTTCTCAAGGCTAGTGTTATCGAAATAATTTAAAACCTTAAAAGAAGCATAGTCTTTTATATGATTTTGCTGATATTTTTTTTTCTTTTTCTTTTTGTGTTCTGTTAAGGTTGCTATTATCTAGTGGATGCTGGTTACACAAATGCAAATGGATTTTTGGCTCCATTCTGAGGTCAAAGATATCATTTAGGAGGTTTCACTGCACAAAACCCACCACATGGTGCGGAGGATTATTTTAATTTGTGCCATGCTAGAGCTAGGAATATTGTTGAGAGAGCTTTTGGAAGACTCAAGGGTCGTTAGGCAATTTTGAGATCTGCATCCTACTTTCCAATCAAGACTCAATGTCGCATCATAATGGCATGTGCTCTGTTGCATAACTTAATCTTGCAAAAGATGTCTAGAGATCCATTTGAATGTGATGAATCAGAAGAAGAGGCATCATTTGAGGTTTTGAATGGAGAAATATCACAGCGGTATCAACATCTAATGAATGGACTAATTTCCGCAATAATCTTGCTCAGGGGATGTATAATAGCTATAGAGCTAGATCTCACTAAGGTTTGTACCTTTTGTTAATGTATTTTTTATGTTTGGAACATGCTGTTTTTAGTTTCTGTTTATTTTGCAAATGGGAATGTCTTGCGAACTAACTATTAACTTACACTTGTTTTAGCGATGGATCTTGGTGGACTATCAACTTCTGCGGGTGGAAAGAGGAAAAATAAAAGAATTTGGACTCCTTTTGAGGATGAGGTACTAATCAATGCATTGTATGAGCTATCTTTAGATCCTAGGTGGAAGGGTGAAGGAGGTTTTAAGAATGGTTACTGTTCTGTTTTGGAGAGTGTGCTGGCTGAGAAAATACCAGGTTGTGGTCTTACTGCAGTTCCCCATATTGAGTCTAGGGTGAGGCACTTTAGGACAAAGTATGGTGCAATTGAGGTGATGTTGTCAAGAAGTGGATTTTTCTTGGGATGAAAATAGAAGCATGCTGCAGTGTGAAAAACAACAATATGCCCATTGCAAGGATAACACTGAAGCGAAAGGACTCTACGTGTTCCATTTCCACACTTCAATCTCTTGGCTGCTATATGGGGGAAGGACATTGCAACGGGAGAAGGAGCAAATGGCATTGGGCAGGCTGTAACAAATATGGAGAAGGAGGTTCATGTGGAAGACAATCATGGGCATGAGGAAGAGGAGGAGAGGGGACTATTTAGGACACCTCCTCGAATTTCTTTGGACAGCTGTTCTGCTGATTCAACATCATCAAGCAGTAAGAGAAGGAAGCAAGACAATGGAAAAGGAAAAGAAGCAAGCTTGTCTAATGATCCATTGTTGGCGATGGTTGCTGATTTTCGAGCTGATTCGCAGGTTTGCCAAACAGTTTGGAAATGTTGCAGCAGCCATGCAACATGAAGTTGAGGTCCAAGAGAAAGCACAGAAAGAACCTGAAGAAACAATTGAAGAAAAATCCATTAAAGAGTTGCACAAACTTGGTTTCACCGGTACCAAAGTTATCAAAGCTGCAAGTGTGTTTGTAAGGATCCCGAATCAAATGACTATGCTATTTGCCATTCCAGAATCGCTTAGGAGGGAATTCATACTGAACATGTTGGAAGGTAACTTAAATTTGTTTGCATTCTTCTTTACTGCCATTGTGCAACTTGTTCATTTTGTAGTTTATCCCTTGTTGTAATGTTTCCCTTGGTGTAGTTGCACCCTGTAGTTGCTTCTTGTAGCTGGTAGTTGCTTCTATTAGTCTTTTGTTTTCCTTCATTTAGTATTGTTTGTTTTCCTAGATGATGAATATTTTGGTAGCTTGCACTTGCTTGTGCCTTTCAGAAATGAGTTTTGCCATCTTTCTTTAGTCAATTAATTGTCATCAAGATAATGAAATAAGTATGCCCTTTTATAAGAAAGAAAATGAATCACTAATGGCCATATATAACTGTTGAGTAGTGAACAAAAAATATGTACATCTTTCTTTAAACTGCAGCACTACTCATAAATGATGAGCTTTTATATAGAAATGCTAGTCTTCACCCTAGGTTACAAGTCTTATTCTTTACCTAGTAGTTTTGCCTGAATAAACAATGACTCATCATTCAGTAAAAACTACTGTGTGTAGAATATGACTGATCACCTAGGTTGTAAATCACCGTATAGCACGAATTAATACCACATGTGCAACTGTTCTGCACATTCAGATTCAACCGTCGCTTAAGATTCATTCCAGATGTGTTTACCTTTCTAGTCATTCTTTTTTTTTTGTGTTATTTGCTCTTGAAAATCATAACCAATCTGTTGTTAAGCAGAGTTTACCTTTCTAGTCATTCAGTTTATTTTCTTCTATTAGTCTTGAATAATCTATTTTTATTTTATACAAAAATATTCCATCTCATGCAATATGTTTTGTTTTTGTATTTACAGAAGAGGCAAACAAAAAATGATGGAAAGCTTAAGAAAAACCAGTCAACAGGATACAAGCAATTGTTTAGCCTCTTTTATGCTCAATACTCCTCTCTTGCTGTTTTGTTACCCTCCATATGCTGTTTTTTCTGTTTGCTACAATCAACTTGTGTTGTGACTTATGCACTGGACTTTGTGTCAGCACCAGTACCTTCTAGTAGTGCTAGTCTTTCATCTTTGTTTCTGTTAAGTGGTGTCGGATAATATACCTCGGGTATCTATGAGTCAACTTTTACAACGTGGCTCACTTACGGTCCGCGGTCCAACGGCCCACCGAGAACTTCACAAAGACGGTTTGGTTTCAACGGTCAGAAAGCCTCGTCAAAGCTCGAAAACGAAGTGGGCATAATCGCCTCGATCCTCAGGGGTCGAGACTTAAGCTATCAGGATCCTAGCGGTAAGGACTCGCTTGTCGACTGTTAGAAAGCAGTTATTACTTCAACAATCACGTCAATTCAGAATTTCTAACAACATGCAGTTACGCAAAGAAGATAAGCATTTCGAAAAATTTTGCAGCTACTCAGACGGACGAGAAACAACTCATCGAGCGATAAAGTTGAACAATAAAGCAACCCTGTTTTTACTCAGTGAACAAGGGTACGAACGGGAGGCGTCGATCGTCTGCCTCGAATGTCAGGGAGTATGACTCACTAAAGACTGTGGCCTCATCTGTCAAAGGGTTACGCGTTTTTGTAGGTAGCAAGATGTCTCAATCATGGTCTGGTCACCCCAACTATAGTTCGGTCAAGTCAACTCAGGTTCGACCCAATAAAAGAGGTGCTCGGGTCTCACCACCTGTAAACCACTCTCACCACGCGAGCTTGGGATTTTCAGATCCATTCGAAGCCCTCTCGAATTGGACTCTTGTGTTTTTTAGATTCATTCGATCGATTTCTCATCTTTGGATGTAGGGTATTACACTTCGAGGCAGTCCGAACCAAGCTAATCTTTGAGTCTCACTCGTAAGCTAAGCCATTCGATTTCAAAAACGTACGATTCTCCGTCTGATCGTATAAATTTACTGTATCGGTGTACGAAACACTGACAGTTGGCGCATCAGGTATGGGGTTTTCGGTGCGTTTTCATTCGTTGTTTCGATGGCTTCGATTTTTACTTTAGCTGGAGATTCTTCTACCTCTTGACTGTTCTTTGGGGATTTCGCGATTGGCATCGCTCGTAATGGTCGATCGTGGAATCTACTCACTTTCGCTACTGGCTAGGATTTTCACTTCGGGAGCCTGGATTTTGTCACCGACAACGGCGGCGAACTCCACCTTCAGATCTTGCAAAAGCGGCGTTCGTCTAAACGTCGCTTGCCTCGACGTTGCCTTCTTCGTTCTTCGCCTCATGGCGTTTTGGGTTACGACCCTTCCCGTGAGTGCTTCATGTTGCCCGCCAAAGCCGCAGAGGACGAAACCCCCGGCAAGGCAGCACATGACGATCCCTCTCCGCACTTCCACGCTCTCACTGTGGTGGAGGACGCACTCCGACGTAAACTTGCGACCGGGGGCGATCCGAAGGGTAAGGGTGTCGCCGGGACGAGCGGCGGCGCTCAAGCCCGAGCCCGCACTGCTTATCAGCAGATCATGGACGGTAGCACGCCTGCCTTTGATACGCTATATGAGAATCTGGCGGCGGCGGCTTGTGTCTTTTATGAATCTTCTACACCCGACAATCCCATTATCAAGAAGACTTACGATCGTTTGCGCGTCTACCTTGATGGCGCTCTGCAATAACCCGAACCATCTCTTCTTCAGGACTTTGAGGTACACAGTTCCTATCGGCCGAGTGCCGATCGTCGAGGCCCTGTTTGCGGCCATCACCGCGGACGGGCTGAGATACAGGAACCCGACCATCCGATCGGCAACATAAGCCATCGGTTGGGCGAGCATCGTGACGCTCGTCACACCATCGAGGCACGAAGGCATACCAAGAGTGATCGCTACTCCGGCTCCGGCCGCAACCGATCCTCCGATCAACGACCTCGACGGCACAGCTATGACAACGCTCGGAGCCTCAGCCCCGACAACATCGGACCTCGAGCGTTCGGGGCCCGCATCCGAAGAGCCGGCTTCCCTGACAAGTTCCGCGCTCCGACCAACATCATCCGGTACACTGGCGAAACGAATTTCGTCCACTGGCTTGAGGACTATCGCCTCGCATGTCGAGCCGGTGGCGCTGACGACCTCTTCGCCATCCAGTACTTGCAACTTTTTCTGTCCGACTCGGCCAGGGGGTGGCTCGAACACCTTCCGTGGGACAGCATCCACGACTGGACCTACCTTTGCCACGCTTTTGTCGGCAACTTCAAGGGGACCTATACCCACCTGGGTAACTCTTGGGATCTGAAGAATTGCAAGCAGATGCCCGTCGAGTCCCTCCGAGACTACATTCAGCGATTTTCAAGCAAACGAAATGAGCTGCCCGCGCTGACGTCGTCAATGCCTTCACCTGCGGCACGATATACAAGCTGGGGTGTAAAAACCCTCGGACGGTACGCACCCTTCTCGACACCGCCACCACATTTGCCACCAGAGAGGAGGCTGTTCAAGCTAACTTCAACCGGGAACAGGCCAAGGACAAGTAGAGGTCCAAGGCCGATCGAAAGAAAGACGATCGCCCCGACCGGCGACCTGACCACCGGGATGGGAGCGGGTCGAGCAGCAAGAAGCAGAAGAATCGTCGGCAGGATGAGGAGTTCCTGGGCGTCACCGAGCGACCGCCTCGACCTCCCAAGAAACCGGTCAATCACGACAACCACTTTGAAAAGATGCTCGACAAGACCTGCACCTACCATGCGACTCTCGTGACGCACACTCTACGGGATTGCAACCTCATGAAGGCTTTCTTCAAGGGGTCCTGACGCTCGTCCTCTGCTAAAGCAGCCCGATCCTTCGGCGAAGGAAGGGGAGGGTATTTCCGAAAGTACCTTCCTCGAGCTGGAAGACTGTCTGATGATCATTGGCGGGTCGGTGGCTTACGAGTCACGCCGCCATGAGAAGCAGATGTGGCGGGAGGTCAACATGACCGCTCCCGTCGTCCCTTCGTATCTCAAGTGGTCGGAGGTTTTGATCACCTTCGATAGGTCCGATCACCCCGACCATGTGCCTCAGTCCAGGCGTCTGCCCCTAGTGCTCGATCCGATAATCGGCACCACCAGACTGTCCAAGGTCTTCATGGATGGAGGCAGTGCCCTCAACATCCTCTACATCGACACCTTTAAGGCCACGAAGCTCTCGAGGTCCGACCTCCTCCCGAGCAACGTTCTGTTTCATAGCGTCATCCTAGGAGGTAGCGCAGTACCTCTGGGTCGGATCACGTTGCCAGTCCCCTTCGGCGACCGCGACAACTTCAGAACGGAGAAGCTCACCTTCGAGGTGGTCAATTTCTCCGGTGTCTATCATGCCATCCTTGGTCGACTCACTTACGCCGAGTTCGTGGCGATCCCCAACTACGTCTACCTCAAGCTCAAGATGCCGGGGCCCAAAGACGTCATCACTGTGGCGTCTCGCTTCAAACACGCTCTCGCGTGAGAGAAGAAAAGCTACGAGCTGACCGTCACCCTCGCGAGGCGGGCCCAGCTGGAGGAGATACGCTAGTCCCAGGTGTTCGCTGCGACGCTTGACTCCAAGCCTGCCTCCTCCTCCACGCGTTCGAGCTCCAACGACTCTAAGGAGATCGCCCTCGACGACTCTGACACCTCCAAGAAAGCCAGAATCGAGACCGCGCTCTCCGACAAATAGGAAAGCTCGCTCATCGACTTCCTCCGCCGAAATCGGGACGTCTTCGCCTGGGCACCATCTGACATGCCAGGCATCCCGAAGGAGGTCGCCGAGCACTCTCTGAAAATTGTTCTCGGCTCCCGACCGGTGAAGCAACGACTCCGACGCTTCGACGACGAGAAGCGCCGCGCCATCGGCGAAGAAATCGCCAAGCTGCTCGATGGCAAGTTCGTCAAAGAGGTCTCCCACCCAGAGTGGCTGGCCAACGCTGTAATGGATAAATAAAAGAATGGAAAATGGAGGATGTGTGTTGATTACACGAGTCTCAACAAAGCACGTCCAAAAGATCCGTTTCCTTTGCCGCGCATAGATCAGGTGGTTGATTCCACCGCAGGGTGCGAAACCCTCAGCTTCCTCGATGCGTACTCCGGGTACCATCAAATATCCATGCGAGACTCCGACCAGTCGGTCACATCATTCATCACACTCTTTGGCTCGTTCTGCTACGTCACCATGCCCTTCGGCCTCAAGAACGCCGTCGCCGCGTACCAGCGTTGGTCGAAACCTAGAGATCTACGTCGACGACATCGTCATCAAAATTCGACAGGTGGTCGACCTCATCAAGGATCTGGAAGAAATCTTCGTCAACCTTCGGTAGTTCTGCATCAAGATCAACCCTGAAAAGTGCGTCTTTGGCGTCCCCACCGGCAAGCTCCTCGGGTTCGTCATCTCCAAGCGCGGCATCGAAGCCAATCCTAAGAAGATCGCCGCCATCCGCAACCTTGGGCCCATCAACAACGTCAAAGGTGTCCAGAAGCTTACTGGGTGCCTGGCGCCTCTCAGCCGCTTCATCTCCAGACTGGGTGAGAAGGCAATGCCTTTTACCTACTTCTCCGTAAATCCGATCGCTTCTCCTGGTCCCTCGAAGCCAAGGAGGCTTTCGAGCAATTGAAGACCATGCTATCTTCTCCGCCAGTCTTAACTTCACCAACCCCCGATGAGCCGTTACTACTCTACATTTCCGCCACCGTCGCCGGCGTTGACGGTGCGGATATCGCTGGCGCCGGCGACTCCCTCGGAGTGGGCGACGCGGTCGGACCCGTCTCCACGCCAGGGGATGACCCGGCCTGTCTTTCCGCCACTTCCACGCCCCCGGCGACAAGGCTCGAGGGCTGTGGAACATCAGCCCCGGCTCCAGCAGCCGTGGGTTGTCCTTCGTTCCTCCTCACCTCTTCACCCGGGAGTTCCTCCTGACTCCCCCCGGCCTCGGTGCTCGGGGGCTGTGTCTTTTCTTACCCCCGCTCCCCAACGGTCTCGGCCGCGGGCACTGCACAAGGCGGGGACGGCGAGGAATGCACCGCCCGTCGCGGCAATCCTGCGGCAGGCGACCCTTCCTCGGGCGCGCTCTCCGCCACGAAGGCCTACGGCGCGGCAAGGGAAGAAGGGGCTCTACAGAACATGACCAAAATTCTAATCACTTTATGACATCAGGAAAAACGTCTGAATCAATCAAAATGCAGACACTCGTATGGAGAAAGGCAGGCTCCCACTTGGCGAAATTTCTCCGACCCCGACGACCGCGGCCACGGTCGGAGTTGGGGGGAGAGCAGAGGAACCAGATTCCTCTGTCCTTGGCTTTTTCGCAGGCGGCCCCTCGGCGCACTCCGCCTCCCTCGCCCTCTGACGACGAAGGCGCTCCGCGAGCGGCATGTCATCCGACGAGTTGGAGTCCGACGGAGCGGCGGCCGAGGTTGCTCGTGCCGAACTCGAGGCCAGAACCTTCCCCGACACCGCTGCGGCAAGGGACCGTCGGATTGGGGAAGGCGACCAATCACCCCCAGTGGACGGTGACGACCAAGACTCGGAAGAGGAAACCTCCAGAGCCGCCGGCGCACCGGTCGGAGTAGTCGGCAAAACGACCGAAGGAGTCGGCATCGCGACCGACACTTCCGAAGTGACAGGAGCCACGACCGGGGCAGTCGGCGTCGTGGCAGGCGTCGCAGACGTCGGCCCCGCTGAAGGCCCAGCGACGATAACATCGAGGCCGACCCCTCGGTCCGAAGATCCGACACCCGGCACCGCCAGGACGCTAACTTCTTCGGCCGGCACTACCACGGGCGCCGGCACGTGCGATGGAGGAACACCCTCCTGCAAGACACAGATAAGCACTTCAATTTCGTCAATACTTTTATCACTAACAAGTGCTGGCAAAACAACTTACCATCCGATCCGCCTGGTGCTCGGCGTCCAGAGGGGCCGGCCCTCCGCTCGCACCGGCGAGAGCCTCACCTTTCAGAAGGCGGGAGAGGCGTTGCCTCACGCCATCCTCCGACAACTCTGACTGGAGGACCTCCCGCATCGTGTTGAACCTCCCGGCGTAGTCGCACATAGCCGAGCGCGGAGACGGAGCGGTTGAACGCGACGCCGGACGAAGGTGTCCACTAGACGCGCTCCAGTCAGGTCCGCGTCGTCCAGCTCGGCCATTCGGATGAGCAGATCCTCGATGCCGGCCTCCTGCGTGTCGCTGAGCCCGACGTTCCACGAGTCCAAGACCACCGGCGGTTCGAGATCGAACGTCGGCAGTTCAAGGGCAGTGTTCTCAATATAAAATCACCCCCGTGCTATCCCTTCAAGGAGTACTTCAACGGTATGAAGTACTCCTAATGATTGTTTCGGAGACAAATCCTCGCGCCGCCGACGGCGCGGACCGCGCCCCCTTCCTTCTGAGGTTGCACATGAAATAAGTACCTCCACAAGTCAAAGTGAGGATCGATTCCCAAGTAGGCCTCGCACAGCGTGACGAAGGCCGAGATCTGCAGGATGCCGTTGGGATTGAGGTGATGAAGACGCACGGCGTAGTACTCCAGTAAGCCAGTAAGCCGCAAAAGAAGTTCGACGACGGCAACATCAAATCGCGCTCGTGGAACTCGACGAAGCTGACGATCTTGTTGGCGCGGGGCGATGGAACGACCTTGCGGTATGCCGAATGCCATCGACCCGTATCCCTCGGAGGGAGCACTCCAAGCCCCACCGAGGCAGTGAGGATGCTCTCCGAGACGGTCGATGCTTTCCACTGAGCGGCCATGAAGACGAAGACGAAGATGAAGAGCAAGCGCAAGGGAGACGAAGAAGCACTACGCGTGAATATTTGAAATCAAGATGACGAAGACCGGAGGACGAATCGCCTTTCTTATAGACACCGGTGCGCCCGTTCGACGCACCATGATCGTTGACGCCCTGAACCGACGCACCGACCCACACTCACTGACGAGTGGGTCCGAAAGTGCTCCCGGTGGGCGCTCGACGAGTGATGGTCGCACGCCATGTAGGATCAACCATCAACGAGTGATGGTCGGCACGACGCTTCAGCCCACGACCGACCCTTCGGGTCGCTCGGGCGCTCGGGAGCTACGCCCTACGGGCGCGCTCGCGCGCCCCCGTAGGATCAACCATCAGCGAGTGATGGTCGGCACTCCGAAAGTGCTCCCGGTGGGCGCTCGACGAGTGATGGTCGCACGCCATGTAGGATCAACCATCAACGAGTGATGGTCGGCACGACGCTTCAGCCCACGACCGACCCTTCAGGTGGCTCGGAGGCTCGAGAGCTACGCCCTACGGGCACGCTCGTGCGCCCCCGTAGGATCAACCATCAGCTAGTGATGGTTAGCACGACGCTTCAGCCCACGACCAACCCTTCGGGTCACTCGAGGGCTCGGAGGCTCCGCCCTAGGGGCGCGCTAGCGCGCCTCCGCAGGATCAAAGCAGACTTTGAAGACGGGCAGCCCAGCGTCACCTCAACAGAGGTTGCCAACGGCGCAGGGCTTGGGGGCTACTGTCGGGATAGCATACCCGGGGTACCTACGGATTAACTTCTACAACGCGGTCCAACGGCCCACTGAGAACTTCACAAAGGCGGCCTGGCCTCAGCGGTCGGGAAGCCTCGTCAAGGCCAGAAGACGAAGTGGGCGTAATTGCCCCGACCCCCAGGGGTCGGGACTCGAGCTATCAGGATCCTAGCGGTCGGGACTCGCCCGCCGACCGCTAGGAAGCAGTTATTACTTCAACAATCACGTCGATTCAGAATTCCTAACAATGTACAGTTACGCAAAGAAGATAAGTATTTCGAAAGATTCCGCAACTACCCAGACGGACGAGAAACAACCCACCGAGCGATAAAGCTGAATAATAAAGCAACCATTTTCCCTCCCTGTGAACAAGGGTACAAACGAGAGGCGCCGATCGTCTACCTCGAACGCCAGAGAGCATGACTCATTGAAGGCCGTGGCCTCACCTGTCAAAGGGTCTCGCGTTTCTGTAGACGGCAAGATGCCTCAACCATGATCCGGTCACCTCAACCATGGTTCAGTCAAGCCAACCCAGGTTCGACCCTATAAAAAGGGTGTTCGGGTAGCTAGCAAAAGAGAATAACAACAGTGATAACCACCACCTGTAAATCACCCACACCATGCGAGCTTGAGATTCTCAAATCTATTCGAAGCCCTCTCGAATTGTACTCTTGTATTTTTGAGATTCATTTGATCGATCTCTCGTCCTTAGATCTCGTCTCTGGACATAGGGTATTACGCTTCGAGGCGGCCCGAACCAGGCTAACCTTTGAGTCTCACTCATAGACTAGGCTATTCGATTCCGAAAACGCACGATTCCTCGTCTGATTGTATACATTTACTGTTCCGGTGTATGAAACACCGACAAGTGGCATGTTATATTTTAGTCATGCTATACTTGCTAGCACTGGAGCCATTTGGCATCTTGACTTATCGTTCTATCACTGGAGCTTTATGATTCAGATGTCATAAAAATGAACTTGAATTTGTCATGTTTTGTTTAAAATAGCTCAAGTGATAACGTTTTTTTTATTCCTGAAATGTTGATGCATAAACACCAGTCATGTTTTGAAGCTTCTCATTGACGTGTTGCTCAAATATGGTGAATTATGTTTATAGCTCCTGTCATAGCTCTTTTGTGAATTCCTATAATACACTGCTATTCCTGATTTCTGGATAGATTTCTTTGCAGTTTTCCTCATTTTTAACAGATTTCTGGATAGATTTCTAGACAGAATTTGGACAAATTATTTCCTGATATCTGGACTATGTATTTTGTTTTTTCAGATGTCAAATTCCTGTTAAAATAGTTCTTGATATGTGGTTACTCTCTCACGTTGCACAGAATGTTCACTGGACTAATGCTCCTGTAAGCTGTGGACTAATGCTCCAGTTCACTGGACTACCGCTCCAGTAAAACAAACGATGTGATGGAAGCTGATCACGTCACTGCATGTAAACAAACAAAAAACGAAATTAGTGATCCCACTGCTTACCACTCTGTGATCCATTTACATTAGCGTTGACATTGCTGTGGACATAAACAAACAGCACCTTAGATGTATGCATCTTCAATATATAGTAAGATAAAGGGATTAAATATGAAGGTGCAATCAGAAAAGAGCTAAGTTGGAATTTTAAAACTGTAGACATCAGATAGCGAAAAAAAGAACCATATATTCAACTTAAACATGTTAACCTCATCAGGCCTCTATTCAACATCAGCTATCACAGATAAGTTGATTGGATAAAAAAATTATGTACTATAAACTTGACCCCTTTAAAGGCTTGGGTGGGTTTTGAAGAAAAAGTTACAGCTTACTCCGAATGTGGTGGCTCAAGGCAGCAGTTTTGATGATAACCATAAGCCTAACCCAGTGGCGGATTTAGCGGGCGGAGGCGAGCCCCCCAAACCTGCTTAACTCCATGGATAATTGGAGGGAAGCGGGGGAGGAAGAAGGAAGAAATGAAGGGGAAAGGGGGGGGAGGGGGGAAGGAGGAGGAAGAGGGAGGAGCCGCCCCCCTCCTCACTAGATCCAGCCCCGCCGCTGGCCTAATCAGTTCTCTCTTTCTAGGCCTCCTAACATTGTAAGAACACCACAAATAAAGCTTCCTGAAATATTAAAGGCACAACCAAATATAATGGTAGAAGCCTAGCGTTTGAGTGCCAGTTTCTATAACATAAACTAACCTAAATAATTTTTAGAAATGAATAGTTAAATCTTAGATCCTCTTCAATGAACAAAAGTAACATTAAGCTATGTTATTATTAGTAGAAAATCATGAGAAATAATATCAATGAAAGCAAGAGCACAAGCACATAGCTGCATATGTACTCCACATTTCAATGTGAAAGAACATACTGGCCTGCCAATAAGTTCAGAAAGTGACCCATTCATTATCAGAAAACAAATCCTCTGGGTTTAAAAAAGTACTTCATTAAGATAATCTCACCGAGTCAAAGTACAAGCTCTCACGTTCTTCTACCAGAAAGCAAACATTAATATTGTTGACTTCAGCTTCTAAAACTTGTAACCTGAGGATTCCTTCAAAAAGAAACTTGAAACCAAATCCACATCTGCTTGTGATTTATCACCAACACTAACAGCAACAACAAAACTCTCAACAATTTATTGCTCTATTTTTTATTTGTTGTCACCAGCCAGTTCATTTGACATTGGTACTTCTCTATGATGTCGATGCCCGACCGGAGGGAGCAACATTTAACATGCTTATTTCTGTATCTAAATAGTGATATATACTCAGCCGCCCATATTTTGATATTGGTAAAAATGATAACCATTAGTGGGTTACAAAAGCAGAAACTCGATTACCCAAATTGCTATGGCTCCTGCATTTTGCAACACCAAAAAACTCAATATGATAACAAAAGCATAATGTTACAGTCTGACTAAAGGATACTATTGAATGCTATATAACAAGTATCCTCGTACCACACTACTTCAGCTTTGTACAAGAAAAGGTGCCACTTAAAAACCAAGAGTAACAGTTCATTCTACTGTATTCACGATACTACATCACCACATAAAAATAACTTATACGTTGATTAAGGAAATAGCGTATTTACCATGACGATCATCAAATGCATCTTCCAGGACCTGGGAAGGCAGCATGTTGGGCCCTCGCAATCAACCCTGGAAATCCTGATTGATCTCAACCTAAAAAGCAAAATAGGTGAAAATTTGCATCTTTTAGCTCCAGTGGTAAGGCAGAGGAAAGAATCAGGGAACAAGACAATAAAGGGCCACGAAGAGGAGGCAAATGACATCGCGAGCATCAACAGCAACGGCTTGCACGAGCGGAAGAGCGCAAGCAAACAGAAAATTCCAAAGTTAACACGAAGTAGAAGAATGAATCGAAGAAACTGGACCTGTGCGGACAACTACTTCGAACCAGCAGGCCAAGATGGAGCTACAGGGTGGCAGAGGCGCGGAATGTGGCGGAGCAACGTAGGCCAGCAGCGGCGAGGCGTAGCCTAGAGCAGGAAGGGGCAGAGTGATGCAGGTCGGCAGCGGCCTGGAGGAGGGGAGGGCGGAGCAACGCAGGCCGGCGGTGACGCGGAGCAGCCCGGAGCAGGAAGGGGCAGAGCTATGAAGGTCAGCGGTAGCCCGGAGGAGGACGGAGCGGAGCGGAGCGGCGCAGGTCGGGTGGCAGCTCGGAGGAGGAGGGGGCGGAATGGCACTGGTCGGGGCGGCGCCGCATGGCGCAGGGTGGTGGCCCAGCGTGACACAGGCTAGGGTTGGGGGTGCGAGCCCTATCTGTCGGCATTGAGAGGGACAAAACGCAGATCAATCTTAGCATTTGGATGTGAATTGTACGGCCCAAAATGCCCCCGGGCAGAAAGGCCACTCACCAAATGGAACTTTTGTAGGAGTAGAGATTACGGTATCGTTTTGGGCCCAATTATGTCCCGTTGATCTGTAATTGAGCTTATTAGCCACCACGTTCTCTTGGCACCCATTCCGCTTAACGGAGCCCTCCCCGTTCTCTTGTTACTTCACCTTATAGTTGTCCAAACGGGCGTCCAGCACGACCCAGCCCAAGCACAAAAATTCCCGGCCCACTTCATTGTCGGGCCGTGCCGTGCCGGCCACGGGCTCTAGCTCCGGCCCACGGCACGGCATAGAACTTTTTAATAGTGCAGGGCCGGCCCGATCGGCGTTGAGGCCCGATAGTCCCCTCAGCGGCCCGATAGTGGTGGGAGGTGGCGCGACAGCCGTCGGCTTCGCGGGCCGGGGTGGCGACGGCGCTGGTTGTGGTGGCGGCAGCGTAGGCGGAAGCCGCGGAACCAACAAGGGTAATGAGTGGACGACGGCGGCGCAGGCGAAAATGGCGTGGGCAACGCGAGGACGGCGGCGGCGTGGGTGGGGCTGGGCCAGCGACGTCATGGGCATGACGAGCGCGGGCGAGGCGAGCGGCGGCGCCACGCGGTCTCGTGAATCATAGAGTGCGACGCATGAGGTTGGGGATAGGTCGGGCACAGGAGCTAGGGTTTCAACTTGATTTTATATGCCTCCGAGTTAATGGACCTTGGTGGACTGCCTTGACAGGCCGGTGCGGCCGTTAACAGGCCGTGCTTTGATCCGACATTAGTGGGCCATGCCTGATAGCGTTTTTCACGGGCGGACAGTTAATCGGGCGTGTCCGTGCCGCCCGTCTTGCTGACCTCGCCCCAAGTCCTCTCGACATCTCCTGCATCACCCCTGCTAGCCTCGAAGAAACACTGTGTGTGCTCCTAGTACTTTTCTAGATAGATGGAAATAATACTCCTGCTAGCCTTCAAGAGCCATAACTAAGCCCACTGTTGTTCCAGGAATGAAATTTTTGGGATACGGACTCTCCTCGAAAATGTGATCGAGTGTGCCAGGTATAACAAAGAAAGTACACGTGATGAAATTTGCAAGAGCGTAAAAATGTCCAAAAGGAAAAACAATCCGCAGATGACCATTTACGAAGGCCGTCGTGCATCCACGCCCGGCAGGGCCCCGCGCAGGTCGGGCGGCACTCGATCGAGCGGAGCAGCAGTACGTACCAGAGTAGACCGGACCACGTATACATGTTGCTGTCGATCGTACGAGCCCGGAAGGCACCCAAGATCCACATGCCTCGAGTAAATGTGTTCTGCACGGTGTATCACTGTACTATCTTGTGCAAGGATCGAAGCAGGCACGCTAGTACTCTAGCTTGGTACGTAGCGTGACTGTGCGCCACAACGCGGGCATTTAGTTCTCCGTCCCAGTACTAAATTATCAATGTCTCAACGCGTCCAGTTTCTGTTTCAGATCAACGAGGATTGGGTCGATTGACGTCTTGACGACCATGATATGTTTTCTGCTACTGGGACACACTGCTGGCGATACGCGCATTTGAGGCACAGCTCCTAGCTCAGTTCAATTTCTCCAGTAGAGGCGATCGCTTGTTGGTTGAGGGAAATGCTAATGCCTCGCTACCAAGATCGCGCGCATTGGTTGCTTTCCAGTACTACGGGGGTTTGGTCCGATCCTTGGCTTCTCTGGTGCAATTACTGGCGCAAATACGCGTCGCTCGGCGACATGATCGCGAAATGCATGCACCGGCCTGGGCACGTACTCCTCCTACTCTCCCTCTACTGGAGGCTGTAGCTAGGCCACGAACGGACATGGCGCGACGCACGTGGGCGCGCCGTCCGAGGGGCGCGCCGTAACGCGGTTTCGCCGCACTTGGCGTCCATCTCTCCCCCGGCGGCCTGGCTCCGATCCGACGGACGGGGACGAGGGCGAGCGAGAAGCGGCGAGCTGGAAGTCTGGAACGCACGCAGCGGCAGAGGCCCAGGCAGCGCAGCCGGAGGTGGAGACAGAGCGACCGGTGCTGTTGACTTTGTCGACGCCTTCGCCTTCCCTTTTCCTGCCGTCCTCTCTCGCGGTGGTCAAACGACGCAGCGACGGCGGCAGAGCCAGTCCTCGGACCGTCCACCCGGTCACGGCGGCGGCTCCGGCTAATCGGCGGGGCGATGGCCGGAGTTCACTGACCGGTTACTGTGCGCGCAGTTAATGTCATTTACTGCTCCCCGTTTCTGTAGCCCCATCTAATTACCGCATTTATTTGTACCACCCGCCCACGATACGCTCGCGCTGCTCTCTGCGGCTTGGTTGGGCCGCCGCGCTGGGCGGGGCTGACCACGTTGCTGTCCCCGGGTCCCACCCACCCCTCCAAGAGAGTGACACTTGGGGCCCGCGTGGTAGGCGCGGTCGTCCACGCGGGAGAGCGGGGAATGCTGTAGCTGCCACGTGGGGCTAGCGTGCGGGTTCCGCGCGTGGACCCTGGGAATCAGAGAGGACAACCGGGGCGCAGTCCCCTGCCCTGGTCGCGTCACGTCGCAGAATAAGAGGTCAATGCGCGCGACAGGGAACGCGCCCTCCTCTTCCCTTCCTCGGTTTCCCGTTCTCTCGCCGCGGTTGCTGCTGCCGTTGCGAGAGGAAAGCGGATAGGACACCAAGGCCGGCCTCGTCTTCCTCGTCTCCGACCTCAGAGTTGCGTGCGTCGAGCTTCTCCACAGCAAGCCAAGGAACGCGACGCGAGCATTGAAGAAGAGGTGAAGGGAAGGGGGAGAGGAGGAAGCAGGAGGTACACGGAGCCACAGAACAACCGACAAGGTATTTACTGCCGCCATTTACTCCGCTCTGCTCGCCTCTTCTCCCTCTCTTCCTCGTCTCGCCGCCTCGCCGGTCGCCCCTGCTTCATTCACCGCCTCTTCCTTCCTCCGAACAGTCTTTCCCTTTCTTGCACCGCCCGCTAAATCCTCTTCGTCTACCCCTGTACTCGCAGTGCCATGCTGCTTCGCCTGGGGTTTTAACTGCTTTGCTTTTGTTGGGGGGCATACGAATCAGATCAGCGAGGTGGAAGAAGGATGTTTGGGGATTATGGGGACTGCCAAGTGCTGTCGACGATGGCCGGCGCGTCCTCCTCGGGCGACGGGCTCTTCATCCCCAACCCCGGCGCGCTCGCCAGTTTCATGTCCTCCTCCGCCGCCATGCCCTTCCAGTTCTCCACACCCGCATCAATAATACCTGTGAGTACTCCTGCTAAAACTCTTTCGTTTGTTTGCATCTATCTATTTATCTATCTATCTACAAGGAAGGGAGCAAAATGTGTTGGTTCTTTCTTGGACTCTAGTCTGTAACTCTGAACTGAAACTGACGCAGAAAGAGGAGGGCGGCGTCATGGGCGCGCTTCAGGTGTCCAAGGACGAGGAAATGGAGTTAGAGATGGACATGGAGCTCAGCGGTGGCTCCGGTAGCGGCCACTTCGACGGCCTGCTTGGCTTCGCCGACGTCGACGACGACCGGCCGGAGAACAAGCCGCAGAATGGTTGCCTCGACATCCAGCCGGCGGATGGCGGGAAGCAGGAGCAGAACAACCAGCTGGTTGTCAACGGCAAGAAGAAGCGGTACCACCGCCATACCGCGCATCAGATCCAGCAGATGGAAGCGTAGGAACCATAATCTTAACCGTGTTCAGCACTTGCATGATGTTGTTCATGAACTCTGGTCCGAAGCAAGCAATGCATTACCTGTATCTGTATGCTTCTGCTTGCAGGCTGTTTAAGGAGTGCCCGCATCCTGATGACAAGCAGCGGCTGAAGCTGAGCCAGGAGCTGGGCCTGAAACCTCGCCAGGTGAAGTTCTGGTTCCAGAACCGGCGCACGCAGATGAAGGCGCAGCAGGACCGGGCGGACAACGTGCTGCTGCGCGCCGAGAACGAGAGCCTCAAGGGCGAGAATTTCCGCCTGCAGGCCGCCATCCGCAACGTCGTCTGCCCCAACTGCGGCCACGCCGCTGTCCTCGGCGAGATGTCCTTCGAGGAGCAGCAGCTCCGCATTGAGAACGCAAGGCTCAAGGACGAGGTTCGTGCCCTCCCTCTCTACCGACTCATACCCGCTTAAACCCTACACTTTGTTGTTTTGGTTCTGCAACAACCCTGTAGTGGATGAGTAGTGTAATATTTAATTTTCTTTTGAAAAATAGGACTAAAAATTGCATTATGCGTGCAGCTCGACCGCCTGGCTTGTATCACAACTCGGTATGGCGGCGGCGGCGGCTGGCAGTCAAGCCTATCGGCCTCAGGGCTGGGCTTGTCGACGCCTTCTGCGTTGCTCATGCCGCCTGTTGACCTCGACATGAACGTCTACTCGCGGCACTTCACCTACCCTCCTTCAATCATGGAAAACATCCCGCCAGTCATGGCGCTGCAGCCTCAGATCTCTGACCATCACGCGGCGTCATCACCTTACGTTTCTGGCTTGATGGCCCCAGTCCTGGAGCAGGACAGACAGCTGGTTGTGGACCTTGCCGCAACGGCGGCTGACGCCCTCACCAAGATGTGCCGCACCGGCGAACCCCTCTGGGCGCCCCGCGGTGGCGCGAGTGCAGAGGTCATGGTGCCCGAGGAGCACTCCCGGATTTTCAGCTGGCCGGTGGATGGAGGGAAGCAGAGCGAGGCCTCGGCAGCTAATGCGACGAGGACAGAGGGGTCGCGGGACAGCGCCGTGGTCATCATGAACAGCATCACGTTGGTGGACGCCTTTTTGAACGCAGTGAGTAGTATTTGTTTTTCCTCTTTGTGTCAAATTGTAAATGAAGCTTTGTTTTCTCCTATCTATTGTGTCAAGTCATTAATTTTATTTTATCACTTTGCCCAAAAATACTAAATTATTGATTATCTTGCTGCAGAACAAGTGGATGGAGCTGTTTCCTTCCATCGTGTCCAAGGCAAGAATCATTCAGGTCATAAGCCATGGTGCTGCTTCTGGCAACATGGGCAGTGGATCTCTCCTCTTGGTAACTCCCTTGTGTAACTGACCGGCACCCTTGTTAATATAAAATTGAAAGGGTGAAACTTGGATTGATTCGACTGCATTTTATGTAACAGATGCAGGCGGATCTGCAATTCCCTTCTCCACTGGTGCCTGTTCGTGAGGTGGTCTTCTTCCGTTACTGTGTCCATAACAGTGATGAGGGCACCTGGTCCATTGTCGATTTCCCAGTGGAGGGTTTTGATCTGGAGGTGCTGCAGGCCTCTCCAGTTGTCAAAAGCTTGAGGCGCCCATCCGGATGCATGATCCAGGACATGCCCAATGGCTACTCAAGGGTAAGCATGCCTCAGCCTCATGTTCAGTGTTGAGGCACTTGATACTACTGCAATCCATCATGCACTTTGATATTCTATAGTTGGGAAAGTTATATGCCATGCCATCGATGTCGTGTATGCTGAGTCGTCAATTCACCGCTAGATAGCTGTACATGTTGTGGGGCATGCAGGATCCCTAGTCAGTGCTGGTGAGGCATGAAAGGCCCATGTCGGTTGATGCATATACTTTGCATGCGTGCAGGTGGTGTGGGTGGAGCACATGGAGATTGTGGGAGAAGAGAAGCCTCTTCATCCTGTGTTCAAGGATTATGTGGCTGGTGGTGCTGCCTTTGGGGCGACACGCTGGGTGTCACTCCTCCAACGCCAGTGCGAACGTGTAGCTAGTGAGCTTGCCCGCAACATTGCTGACCTCGGAGGTACGCTCCCCTTTATGTTGCTGCACCATAAAAAAATGCATATACTACCTCTGTTTTCAAAATTTTCTTGTTAGGACAACAACTCTAGTTCATTTTTGAACTAAAATTATTGTCCTAACAACAACAATTTCAAAACAGAGCTAGTATACTATGTGGTTGTAGTGCTGATTGCTTGTTGCCTCTCGTCATTTGCTTGTCCTGACTGCTGGATGCGTTGGAATGTGATCCACAATCTTTATTTGTACAAACCCATAGTTCATGCCATCTGTTTCTGTGACCTGCAGGCTAATCTCTGCGCCTCCTTGCCTGCAAATTATTGATATTTTTCTTTAGAGTAATGCTTCATTCCAAACAATATATAACAATTAGGTGTTGTATTAATTCTCTTTGGCAAAACTTGATCGGTCATCAGAGTCTGATTATTTATTCTTTAAACTTCCTTTGCAATGCTCAGTGATCCGCACCCCAGAGGCAAGAGCAAATATGATGAAGCTGTCGCAACGAATGATCACAACTTTCTGTGGCAACATCAGTGCTGCAGGGAGCCAATCTTGGACAGCGCTCTCTGATTGTACAGAGGACACGTTCAGGGTTGCTACACGGAAGAACACCGATCTAGGGCAGCCCAGCGGAGTCATCCTAACTGCTGTCTCCACAAGTTGGCTTCCTTTCAGCCATCAGCGTGTCTTTGAGCTTCTTGCAGATGAACAACAGCGCTGCCAGGTAATATTAATATGTTCACGCTCGGTTATTTAGATTCTTTGTTTAGCTGTTTCCTTTTATGTTTCAATATTGTTCTGTAGAGTCTTGATAGATCTTTCACTTTTGCAGCTTGAGATTTTGTCAACTGGGGGCTCGCTTCATGAGGTTGCACATATTGCAAATGGATCACATCCTAGGAACTGTATTTCTCTTCTCCGGATTAATGTGAGTGCCTCTTCATCCTATCTGAGTTAATAGAGCTTACTATAACTCATTCTCATATTTGAATTTTATTGTACATGGTTAAGTTAATTTCCTTCTGCTAGTGTGTTACTCCCTCCGTCCCAATAGAAGCTTATTTCTAGGTTTTGTTGACTACAATTTTGACCAATGATTTTGATAGATTTAATTAATTTAAATAATATAAATTATATATATTAAAAGTATCTCTTTTGATGAATTTAAAAGTATGAATACTAGGTTTTTAAATTTAACCGAATCTATAAAAATCATTGGTCAAAGTGTCAATCAACAAAAGCTAGAAATAAACTTTTATTAGGACGGAGGTAGTATCACACTATTGGACCTCTTAGGGTACGAATCTGACACAACTGAGTTACTCCCTCTGTCCCTATTTAGTTGTCGTTTTAGGTGTGGGCATGGGGATTAAGGATGATAGAAAAGGTGGGATGGGCTGAAAACGAGGATAGAGATAGGAATGTATTGGGAATAGAGAAATGTGTATTGGAAAGCGAGAATGACAAGTAAAAAGGGAAAACTTGTGAACTCTAGGATAACAATTAATTGAGGACGGAGGGAGTAGCAATTAAGGGCCCCTTTGGTAGATCTTGATTCTCAGGCAGAATCAGAGAAGCTTTTCCAAATGTTGTTTTTCAGCAGAAGTGATTTTTGTCTGATGAAGTGATTCTCTGAAATGAACTAAAATGCTGGGAGCTGAAAAAAAGTAGCTTCTCTTGATTCTGTGAAGTGATTTTTTGTCTTGATTCTAGAAATTTATCTTAGAGAATCAGAGAGAATCACTTTCAGCTATAGAATCACTTCACAGAAAAATCAGGGGAAATCAGGAGTGAACCCAGAGAATCTGTGCCAAAGGGGCCCTAAATGCTAGAGATTAGAATACAATTTAGGACCTGCCACGTAGGCTTGTCTCTCAGTTGGAGAATTGTACATTGCTATGATACGGATGTGAATATTTTTTTTCTTGAAATGAACATTGAGCAGGTAAATATACTGATTTTATATTCTACCATAAAGTTTGTAGTAAAAAATTGTATATTTGTTTAATTTACTGCTATTGAATTACTGCAGTAACTGTGTTCTGATGAGGAACTGTGCATTTTAATTGTTCTACTGTTTGCCACTTAGTACCATTGCCAAGGACAATAAATTATACACTGTTTGCTTGATGTACAGTACTCAAGATGCCACAATAAATGATACTTGATCAAATACTGAGGCCAAGCGCATGTGCTGTGAATATCACTTCCATGTGCTTGTATTTACTTACTACACAATTCAATTTTGTCTCATTGGTAAATCTTATCTCGAAAGTGCTCTCTGTTATAGTGGTAGTCTATGCAAATCATATATGCTTGAAACGTTCCTTATCTAAATGGACCCCGAAATTTCATTTTACACCAATTAGCACACGCTGAGGCACATTCTTGTGTTAGTCATATGAAAATGAGTAAAGTGCGTGGATGCATGGTTCATGTTATTTTTCTATGGGTGAAACTAATAAGTGCACTTTAAGAGCTTGCATATTTGCAGAACGTAGTTATATTCATTTTCAAGTAATGATATCTTTTTGTAACTGTAAACAACAGGCTGCAAGCAACTCATCACAAAATGTGGAGCTCCTACTGCAAGAGAGCAGCACCCACCCTGATGGTGGAAGCCTTGTGGTGTTTGCCACTGTGGATGTGGATGCCATCCAAGTGACAATGAGCGGGGACGACCCTTCCCAAATTCCTCTCCTGCCTCTTGGTTTTGCAATCTTCCCAGCTCCGAATCCTTCCCCTGCAGCAACTAGCGCAAATTCAGGCAATGGCGAAAGCAGCAGCTCAGGTCACACAGATGAACCAGCTAGTGGCTGCCTCCTCACTGTTGGCATGCAGGTGTTGGCTAGTGCCGTGCCTTCAGCGAAGCTCAACCTCTCAAGTGTCACTGCAATTAACAGCCATGTCTGCAATGCAATTCACCAGATCACCACCGCACTCAAAGGCACTGGAACGCCCCAGGCGGAGTCGCCCACAGCAAGGTCCGACTAATTGCAAGAATGGCGCAGACCAAAACGGCCTTCCAAGTCCAGTGGTTTCGCTACTTGGTAACACCTCAAGTACCCTATTAGCTCAGGTGCAAGGGAGGATTTGACAAGAACCCAAAACTAACACATGAAAAAGTGTTTTCACCCCCCTCTTTCCCAGCCTACTAAAATGACAAAAATACCCCCAGCAACTATTGGGGGCATTTTGATCATTTTGGGAAGGAAAAGCTATTGCTGCTTTTTACAGCCCCACTAGGAAGAAGGTCTTGTCAAGCTCTCACTTGAACCGGCTGAATCACCAACACAGGGGGGGCATTTTTGGTCACGCAGTTCTTGGTACCCTAAGTTATCCTAATTAGAATCTACAACTCTGAAGGTATGGATTTTGTAATAATGAGGATTACCTAGCGGTTTGCGCATATGATTTCCTTGTAAACTTGTATAACTCCAAAACTAGCGGATTGTATTGTGCGAGAGAAGAAGAGTGTGTGAGGAGGAGTCAAGAGCGAACCAGTTGAGACCTCATCCCGGCATACAAGGGTCTTTGGTTCGGGAATTGACTTGTTCCCTCTCTACACTGCCTTTGTCGTTCTGTAAACCTGCTGCTTGTTTATGTTAGTGCTCGTCCTCTAGAAAGCATGGTGGTTTGCTGCTTAATAGTTGCTGCTGTCTGGTTTTACTGTCTGGTTGGTTGCTGTTGCTGGGGTGCGGTTGGGCGTGGTGCATGCGCTGGTGCTCCCCTTTTTGTTTCTTCCTCGACCGAGCAGCTATTTGAATGCCCTGCCGTTCTGCGGCGTTGCATCGCATTGGATCCCTGTGTTCTCTCGCTTTGCTTTTGCTCGAGACGTGATGACAGGCAGCTGCTAGACAGGCTGCTGCTAGTGCTGCTGTAGCAGTGGAGTGTGGAGGGGGGAGCCCATGCAATGCAAGCATCAGCTGCTGCTTCGTAGGAGTATTTATTCCTCTGGAGTACTATGCGTGGAGATGCTCGTGTCTGGTGTGATCCTGGTGGGTCGTTGCCTCGTTGGGGGCGGCGACATGCCGCTCGTCGTAAATGAGACTACCGACTGTGTCGTCTTCCGTGCGTTATTGAGCAGCAGCACGGCATCGCCTGCGTTTTTGTGAGGAGCAGAGAGTTTCCGCGTCTCTACTGCATGGAGGCCATGCGCGTCTCCGTCACGGGGGTGTTAAACGATGAGGTGCCATGAGATGCATCATCGGGTCAGGCGGGCGTTGGTGCGGACGCGCTACCGTAGACTGTGCACTGCGCGTTCCAGGCTGTCTGGCTTCCCACGACGGATACGCACGTATGAGGATTCTCGTTCTCTTTCGCCGTGTCGTTTTTGTTCGAACGTCAACTGAAACTCGAGCCTTTTTTTTTTTCTCTCGGTCCATTCGTGTGACCATGTCAAGGCACAAGGCTGACGACGGTGCTTCCAACGATTTGGCCGCCTGGTGGGACACCGAGGATCTCAATTCGTCCAGCGACGCCTGCCGAGCTACGGCTTCCATGTCCTCCGCTCAGTCTCACAACTCCGAAGAAAGAGCATGGACGTTCTGCTGTTCTACTCAATCCCGTGATGTCCTGAAGTATTCAGCCAGACGTCCATCGATCTCGTCGGCATGGTCCTCCGCCAGTGATCTCAGTGACAACAACTCCGCCTCGCCGGGCCAACAATGCTCCATTCTGATCGTCATCATGGTTTTGGAAACCGTTTGGCTTCCGAAAACTGGTCAGCATCGGTTTGATCAGTTTTTACAAAAGTTAGAATAACAGCTATAGTAAATCGGAAAATTTGGACAAATATCTGTTGTGAAATAATACTCACAGTACCCTAGCCTATAATGTAAAAAGTTGTAAAATATCTGTTGTGAAGGTTGTGTCTTTGTAATTTTCCAAAATATTATCTCACTGAGAGCAAAATATCTTCGCTTTCAATTAATTTTTTAGAAAAGATCATTTTAGAGACCGTTGCCTATTAAAACTACATATTAAAGGTGCTAGCAAGAGAGCTATCACCATTTGTGATATTGTAGTTTGTTAGACATTTATGATTATTACTTTAAATAAATTTCAATTGTAGATGCTCACAGCTTATATAATCCTACCCTGAAAATTTATTATGTTTACGAGAGACTAAGTAGGTATATCTTGACATTGAGTAGAGTTCTAGTCCCACAAAGAAATCAAAGTTTTTTTTATAAACTATGTATTCGACAACTAGTTCAGAATAAAATATATCACTATAAATCTTATTGAAAACATAACTCCAAACTTAAATGTCTAACCTTATATGCGCCATCAAAATTTGCTTTTATAAATTTTTTATGACAATGAAAGTGTTACTACTAGGAGAGCTGCTAGTCATTCACGGTACATCT
>BCLF01000059.1:957022-986062 GCA_001602275.1 Zoysia japonica | reverse complement strand
GGGGGGGGGGGTGAACTTATCCCGTAGAGAGCCGGTAACTCCAAGAAATCAGCAACAAATCAAAGATTATCTCTTTCCAAAAAACCTGTTAAAACTAGAACTTTCGGTTTCCTCAGGGTGCAAATCAGCGAAAACTGAAACTTCTTGTTTACAAAATTAGAACTTCCAGTTTTGCAGCTTGGGAGCATTTTAAAAACTCTGTATCTTCCTCGTACGGGCTCCAAATTAGGCCATCCATGTATCCATTTCAATTGTCTCAACGACAGCTATGTCTTTGAATCTTCAAATCAGCAATTTTGCTTCATCTTCTCCTATTTTTAAGAACTTCTTTGTTTCTTCCATGAACATTGGTCAAACTGCGCACTTGTAACCTAACAATATGTCTAAACACCAAACTTATTAAATATTAAAGTTAGCATTGATTTAGATAATTTTGATCTGGTAAGTCTGTCAAAATTGGAATTTCTGATTTGGCATACTGGAACTTCTAGTTTTGTTATAGTGGGACTGCTGAAATCAGAACTTTCAATTTGATAAACTGGAACTTTCTATTTTTTTTCTTAATGTCAATTTGATCATCAATATACATGAAGCCTTTTGTTGATGAATTGTTATATGTATGATGAGAGATGTTACAATACTTGGAGTTAACTACAGCTGTTCATTTGATCAGATTTGACGGTTAAAAATAGGAAGGTACCTAGTCAAAGTTACCAAAATGGTGGACCTGGTATTAAAAATGGTGGACCTGATACTAATTTTTTAAAATCAGTGGATAAGATTAATTGAAGAGGTGGAGGTACCTCCGGTACTTCTCAAGCACCATAACATCTCTCATGTATGATTTCGATTTAGATCGGACCTCTCTGCTGCTGCCTTGGTGGACCTCCCCGGTCTTCATCGCCCTCAACCGCACTGCGGGTTGTCCGTGTCAATAAGCGGGCAGGTTTCACCTCATGGGTGCGGTCTCGAGACTCAATTTTTCTAATTCAGTGCGTGAATTCCACCGCACCCTATCTGGAAAAAAAATTCGCTGGGCATCATCCACAGCAACATTGCCCTGCGAACCGGCCATGGATTTGTTCCGTGTGGAGTCCCTGTAGATCAATGGCTGCACCAACCATTTGGTTAAGCCGATGGCTCCATTCGAAGTTGCGCTCGCTTGAACCGCCATCGAAGCCCATTCTTCTATGGCTCAATAATCATCGTTTCCCTTCCTCAGCCGTCGCCATGGATTTGTGCCTTGATGCCAACGTCGTTGCTGTCAACCGACTTCCAATTGCGGCTGTGTGGACACGTTCGCCATCCACCGTGCACCAGATCATCGGCTCATAATGTCACGGTTTAGCATTCTCATTGCTCAGCCTCTAAGCGGCTTGACGTTCAGCTGATCGGCTCTAGTGCCTGCCTCTCGTTGGTTGCCTGATTGCCTCCGCATAGATCTGGCTCCAATCGACTGTTACCACGTCGCCGATGGCACCCTCGCCGACTTCTGATTTTGTGGGCTCGCCGGCGTCAGTGGAGACAGATTGCCTCGTCGGCAGCTCGGGCAAACCTCTGCACTACTCGCTCGGCGCATCCAAGCTTTTTGGAAGGTAATCCCGTGGGCTTGCACCTTGCACTACTCGCTCCACATCTTTCATGATCGATCCCCTGCACTGTAGCAGCAACGGAGTTTTACAAAACCGTCCAAACCGGGCTGCTTTTCGCGAAAACCGGTCAAACTGGCCCGGCTTGGTTTGGGTGATTCACCGATTTTCGGTTTAATAAATTAAAAAAATTGAAAATTAGAAAAAAAATTTGAAAATCTGAAAACCGGTTAAACCAAGCAGTAAACCAGAAAAACCAGGTGTTTTGACTACCGGCACACAGTAAAATTTATGTATTCAGAGGGGGGATACGGTGCGCTCTTCGTATTCAAAGTGGCTTAATCTACGAAAGACTCAAGGTTTAGCTTGGTTCGGGCCGCCAGTGAGGTGTAATAGCCTACGTCCAGGGAGAGTGAGTGGATCGTATGAACTCAAGAACACGAATACAATGGCGAAAGGGCCTTGGCTCAATCTAAAACCCTAGCACGAGTATGTGGATGTGGTTACAAGTAACTCGCTTGAATCTAACTCATTTTGTCTAAGACCCCGGTACACCTTTATATAGGGGTCGGACTGGGTTATAAACTTGGCGGCAACGAAACCTACTGGCCCTCTGATGGGTGCGGCCGTGGTCGTCGCCGAAGTTGGTCCTTTGGCGCCCGCTGGCACCTGAAGCAGGCTATCGATGTCCTTTGCACGTCATTTGTCTAGTCGTAGAGGACAAAGAACATTTTTCTGTTTCGCTTTATCGCCCGCCGGGATGCTTTACCGATCGTCTAGGTGCTTTATCATCTTCTAGAATGCTTTTCCTCTGACGGGGCTGCTTTACCTCCAGATGTACGTTGTCAAAAATCTCTGTGACTGTAAGAAGTTGACTGTTAAGACGGTGGCCGACCCTCGAGGGTCGGGCGGAAGCGTTGGCTGGCTGATTCCTGTCGTTACGTGCTCCCGACCCTTCGGTGGTCGGGCGTTGGCATTCGTGCGGTTTCGACCCCTGGGGGTCGGGATGTTCGTCGGTAGCTTGGCATGATGAAGTCCTTTGTGGGCTGTCGATCCATGGGCCATGGCTCGTGGCTATGTCTTCGTATTCACTCCGGACCCATAGGTACCCAGGGTATATGATCTCGACAGTAACCCTCGAGTCCTGCTCATTTGCAAGTCTCCGTTGAGGCGGCGCGGGGTTGATTTTCGATGTTCGTCGATCGTCGATGCTTGATTCTATTGGGGCACGCGAGTGCGCCCGTAGGGCGTAGCCCCCGGACGATCCGAAGGGTCGGTCGGGAGTTAAATCCTCATTTGGTCTTCAGTCTTCAACTGTTGATCCTATGGGACACGCGAGTGCGCCCGTATGGCGTAGCCCCCAAGCCCTCGGGCAATTCAAAGGGTCAGTCGGGGGTTGAGTCTTTGTCCTCGTCTTTGCATAGAAATCCTACGGGTACGAGCGAGCATGCCCATAGGGCATACCCCCAAGCCCACGGGTGAGCCCTAGGGTCGGTCGGGAGGTTAGTCCTTGAGATGATAGTGTCCGACTGTCGGTGTCGATTAAAACTGAGTTTTGTCGTCGATTGAGTATTGGGTTAGATGTCTAGATTGAGTCGGTCGGGCCGGCCTTGTCTCATGATCAGCATCGCGCCTAGGTTGGGCTGGGCAGGCCGGCCGTTTTCCATGATCAGCGCCCCAAGCAAGTGTCGAGACATGGTGCCCGACTCTTGTCTGTCCTGATTCGCGAACTTCAATCTCATGAAGTTAGTAACGGATGTCGGTAACGGCTCCGACTGTATGGTTCCTCCGTCTCCACGTGGACGACGTATAACGCGTCTAAGAATTTGTAATGGTCGGTCGATCCGGACGGTTGGATAGTGCTGATCGGACGGCAGCGGGAGTGCGACAGTTCGCGTGTGCGCGTCCCATCGACTGGGTAATGGGTGCGCGTCGCGGCGCACCCCTATGATGGCGCAGTTACTATGCCATCGCGTCGTGGGTCGTGGGGGTGAGAAACATTCACCCCCCCCCCCCGTTTGTCTTTAAAAAGGGCCGCGGTAGATTTCGAAATCCACCTGCCCTTTCGTTGCCTTCGCTCGCAAGCTTCCTTGCGCTCGCTCACTCTTGTGCTCGGAGTTCACCGCTTTCGCCTTCGTCGCCGCCGTGTTCGCCCCGGCGGCTGCTGTGATTGTCTTCATCATCATTGTTGTCATCGTCGCCACCACCATGGAAGCCGCCTCCTTCCGCCGTTTTGGAGGTGGCGCTCGTGTCGTACCAGAATGCTGGTCTCCTACCATCGAAGGAGGACGACGAGTGGGAGGCGACAGAGAACCAGGAGGTGCCGGCGCCGCCGATGGGAAAGATCGTCATCTTCGTCGCCTTCCACGAGCGCGGACTGGCGCTGCCGGTCACCTTCTTCTTCCACACGTTGATGCTCCACTATAGAGTGTGCCTGCACCACCTCAACCCCAACGGCATCCTGCAGATTGCAATCTTCGTCATGCTTTGCGAGGCGTACCTGGGGGTCGAACCGAGTCTCCGACTCTGGTGCTACTTCTTCCACGCCAGTTAGCTGCTGGAGGTCTCCGACGCGACTCGGCAGATCGGTGGCGCCGCGATCATGCTCCGGAGCGTTGAGAAGAAGGAGTACATCAAGGTGTCGCTGAAGAAATTTTTGAAGAGTTGGTATGACGGGTGGTTCTACATCAAGAATGCCACTCTCGGGCTGCCTGTCGAGGTGTGGAAGGAGAAGCTGTCGGCCGGGGAGAGGGACGCGTTGAGGCTGCTGCTGGTGAAGATCAGGCGGTTGCGAGATGAGGGGCTAAATGGCGCCGCTCATCGCCACCTTCGTGCGGCGTCGGATTCAGCCACTCTGCCGCCGAATCCACCCCATGAATGACTACGAAGGGAAGGACGACGTCACCCAAGACGTCACGGCTTAGCATTTTCACTGCTCAGCCTCTAAGCGGCTTGACGTTCAGCTGATCGTCTCTATCGCCTGCCTCTTGTTGGTTGCCTGATTGCCTCCGCATCGATCTGGCTACAATCGACTGTTACCACGCCGTCGGTGGCACCCTCATGACTTTTGAATTTGTGGGCTCGCCGGCGTTAGTGGAGACAGATAGCCTCGTCGGCAGCTCGGGCAAACCTCTGCACTACTCCCTTGGCGCATCCAAGCTTTTTGCACGGTAATCCTGTGGGCTTGCACCTTGCATTACTCGCTACACATCTTTCATGATCGATCCCCTGCACCATAGCAGCGGCAGAGGTTGTGGTCCTGTGCAAGGTTTACAAAACCGTCCAAACCGGGCTGCTTTTCACGAAAATCAGTCGAACCGGTCCGGCTTGGTTTGGGTGATTCACCGATTTTCGGTTTAATAAATTAAAAAAATTGAAAATTTGAAAAATTTGAAAATCTGAAAACCGGTCGGTAAACCGGTCAAACCGAGCGGTAATCTAGAAAAACCGCTCGAACCGATTTGATTTCAAATTTGAAAACGATAAACTGAAAAAGCCGTCGGTTTACCGGAAAAACTGGTTGGTAAACCGAAAAAACCAACCAGCTTTCTTTCAAAAATTTGATCTTTAAATTTTTTCGGTTTTCGTAATTTACTATAGCGATTTTTTCATCCGCTGCCGACCGGTTTTCGAAAGGGTGAATTTGATACATTCAATTACAATTTTGTAAACTTTGAAATATGCTATTGATGTGTCTAACAGATGGGTCCATACAAGTAAATAACATGTAAGTCTGAATGACATATTTCAAAATTCACAAAATTTCGAAACCACGATAGTTTCTGGAACCTTGGTCCTGTGTGGCACCCGCGACCTCGGCGCTAGTGGAGCTGCCACCTCGATCATGTACTCTTTCTTTGGAATGTTCTCTACTGCACAATGCATCATTACTTCCAATTAATTTTCAGAGTCTCTTGTTAACTTGATGTTCCTCTCATGCATCTGCGGATGCTGAGGTTAAACATAGATTTATGTTAGTTTGATTACTCCACCAGTTTTCAGCAAAGCAACCAAATACTGGCATATTGCAATGGCAGAGAATGATGATGCTTGGCGGTGAAACAACTGTCTGGATAATGGAGCCGAGCGCAGCGAGGGCCTCTTACAGGAGCCGAGCTGCGCAATTATGGGCGTGTTTGAGACTTCAGAGTTCAATTTAGTTTGGAGCTCAAAAAACTGTACTCAAACACTCTAACTCTAAAATTTTTGTGTAGTACCTTAATTCTATAGAGTTGATGTAACCTAATACAATTTTTTAGAGCATCTTTTTTTTAACTCTAAAAGTACTCAAAAGAAAAAAATATATAAACTTATAGAGTAATTACCTATCTTTGCCCACTGATTACACAATCCCCTAGCATCCAGACGAGGCCGTCCCGACGCCATCGCGCCCCCGGTCGTCGACGCGCTCGCACTCCCCGGCACTCGCGCCTCCCCCCCCCCCTCCCCCACCCAGGAAAAGGATCGGCTGACTTAGCAGCCGGTGCCTTAAACTGTGACTTCAACGAATCTCGGCCGTCGGATGACGAACGAACGTTCCGGATTAAGAGCTACAATGCAAGGAAACTAAAAACACTATTGAAAACAGTAACTGTGAACAGTATTCACAGTGATTAATGCAAATTTACTGTACCATCTGACTGCTTACACTGTGCAAACAGTAACCGACAGTCTTAATCTATGATTAAGGTAGCCCGATCCGCGCCCGCCCAGGAAAAGGATCGGCCCTTGGGCTCCGGTCAGTCAACGCGCGTACAGCTCCGACGTCTTTCGAGGGCGCGTACAGCCAGGTCAAGCTCCACCATATCGTCTTCCCCTTCAAGATCTTCTACACCTTCCACCTCACCTGCCAGGACCAGGACAGAGACAGCACCCAGCGCTCGCTACGGTCCACTATGAAAAAAATACGATAAAGTCCACTATGAAAATATGTAATACAATATTATACCGCACTATATCATATTTTTTCATAGTGCGGTGCCAGATAAACTATACTGCACTAGCATTGGCATTTTATAATTATTACATATTTTATAAAACTATATCATATTTTTTGTCATAGTCAGATGCACTGTAATGCTTCTTGAGATTAACTCTGATGAAAAAAATTGGTATTATGTTCACCGTTAGGGCGCAGAGCTATTACGAAATGGAATAAATTAATTATTATATCCGTAATAAATTAGTCAACTAACCAAAGACAATAACGACAATCAACCTAATCAACTCAGTTGTTTTTTAAGAGTTACATTCATCATCTAGCTAAACAACTTCGCAGACAACTTTAACTGCAAAAAAAATTACTTTACCAAAGAGTTTTATAAAAGAGTTGCTCTATGATGAACCAGAGCCATAACAAACACACTCTTACTCACAAATTTTTTTAAAGTAAAGCTGCTTTATGGTAGAAAAGACCTATACCAAACACACCCTGTACAGGGCGTCGTAGTGAGCCAAGATCTCGTCGACATGAGCAGTGTCGGATGGCGGACGCGTCCACGCGGCAGCAATCGGACGTCGGACGTCGGTTTGCTGCTAAAAAAAAAAAAAGAGAGAGGCTCTGGTCTTTGCCGCCATGCGCGATGCGCCATCCTCTCGCGCGCCACTGCTAACCACCCACCACCTCTAACGAAATATCCCGCCATGCACTGCGCCTCCGCCTCTCCGCCACTGCTATTTACGCACACTCCGATCCGTCCTTCTTCCCGGTCCAAAGCATCCGTCGTCAGTTACCCAGTTGCCAGCCGCCCATGAGCCCCACATCGCCGCGGCAACCCGGCGCCGCCAGGGCGGCGCGCCGCGCTGCGTGCAGAGTCCACAGGGACTCCCACAGCATACACAAGGACAAGGCCTCGTCGTCCATCAATTCGTCCGTGTCACCGTCGCCCAACGGCGCCGCCGCCGCCACCAACAGCAAGGCGGTGCCGGCACCAAGGCAGAAGCAGCATCAGCCGCCCGTGATCATTTACACGCATTCGCCCAAGGTGATACGCACCAACCCGCGGGACTTCATGTCCATCGTGCAGAAGCTCACAGGACTCGACTGCCCCGGCCCCGCGCGCCACGCGGGATCGACCGTCGCGGTGCAGGACGAGTCGTCGTCCCCATCCGAGATCTGCGCCAACGCTCTCGCTTATGCGGCGGCCCAGCATCCTTACGGGGATCCACGTCTGATACCGCCGCCGCCTCCGCCGGCCGTGCCGCTGGACATGCACTTCGTGGCGCCGGACATCCCGCTGTTCGCGCCCGGCCCCTCAGAGCTGCACCTCTGCGTGCCCGCGGGGCTTTACGACTACGACCAGTTCCCGGCCATCGACGCCTCGCTGCTCGGCCCGGTGATGCCTACGAACATGAACGGCAGCACAGCGGGCAACGGCGGGGCTGTGCTCTCGCCGTCGATGGTGGAGGCGATGCGGACGTTTCCAGACTATTAATCAGGCTGACCGGTTTGATCGATCGCGTCAGATCACGAATTAACGCCCGCCAAAATCTGGCGATGATGCAACCTGCACGCAATGCATGAGCCATTCCGTACGTGCAATAATTCAAAGCTGTTTTCTGAGAAATATATCTCGTTTTATCGCAGAAGAAAATTTTTGTTTAGCATTTAAGTGTGGTAGTAGATATTTACAGTGTGGACTATAAATTAGTTTAGTTACGTTTGATAAGAGATTATTCACTTTGTGTAACAAAATTCTGCCTATTCCCAACAATCTTAATAGTTTGTTCACAAATATTTCTGAGAGTCGCAAGAGTAGTCTTCACGAAACCATAATTAAGTCTAAATATGTTTATTGAAAAACCGTAAATTATTTATTGGTGAAATGCACACATGATTTGCGAGAGAAGTCTTTCCTTTAACCATTTAATTTACTCTTTTCGTTTCTAAATTGATGTCATTGTTGACTTTTAATATTATCTTTAACTATTCGTATTATTCAAAATATTAATTCAAATATGTAAAATTATAAGCCGTATTTCGAACACCTTTGATGATAAAGAAAATTATAACAAAATATATGAAATTTATCATATTTTTAATAAAATGAATGGTCAAAGTTAATGTTATAATTCAATGACAACATCAATTTAAGAACAGATGGAGTATGTAAAAGACTTTCTATGCATAAACTTGGATTATTTAATCGCAAAAGGTTTACTAAAATATATTTAATAGTATAAAATAAAAAAATTTAAGAGAAATTTATATCAATGCCATTCCAAAGTGACAGGAGTTGAAAAATACTATCACAAAGTTTTAGACTTGGAAAATACCATCGCAAACTTGTTTTAGATGAATATTACCATCACAGTTACATTTTCCGTTAAATGCGGACTGAAATCTCATTTGAGAGAGAGAGAATATTTACAAAATGACAAGCTTACCCCAACATCTCTCAAAAATCATGTCAATTGTTTTTAAAAAGTCATGCAAAAAAAGGCTTGGGCAAGCGAATAGACAAGGATACAAATCAAGGGGTATTTTTGTCCTTTTACAACCTGCTGAACCTGCTGTTAGTATTTCACAGAAAAAGTTACACCAATGGTAAGTTGCAACTCAAGATGCATTGCAATGGTATTTTGCATGTCTGAAACTTTGTGATAGTATTTTGGAATTATACTCACTTTGGAATTGTATCTATCTAAATTTCTCAAAATTTAATCACAAAATCATAATTCATCTCAACACAAATTTAACCATGATATTAACATCTTTTGTTTTAACATTTAACTTGTGTAAAACACTCCGGGTACTCGCTAAAAGCATAGTAGTTTAAATCGGAAACTGTGATTCAGGGCATTTGACGTCTAGCCATGCTTTTTCCATCAAGAGACTTCAGTTGGTTTCATGCATGTGCTTTATTAGAAAAGCTAGCAGATTCTTCATCACGCAAGTCCTCTGTTTGAATTAATAAAAAAAATGAAAATTAGACATCCCAAACCGATGTAATTTTTATTCAGAGAAAAAAATAAGACACCCTAACAAGCTGTATTTATACACTGAGAGCTTTGATATTGTCCTGATGCACCTTGCATAGCACGCGTCGCTAGAGATGATGCAAGACGTGTCAACAAAAACAAAGAGGGAAGGAGATAATAATTAGAGAGAGAGAGAGCGTGTCAGAGAGAAGTAAATAATACTATCTCCGTTTCAAAATATAACTATTTTTAAATTTAGATAAGATCAAATTCTTTTATCTTTTACTAATATTATTTAGAAAATTACATAATTTTTAATATAAAAATACATTTTTTATGAAAGTTTATTTCATAATGAATCTGAAAATATAATTTTTATATAATAAAATATTGTTAAGTATATATTATTAGTGGTCAAAGTGATAAAATTTGACTTTGACTAAACTTAAAAATGCTTATATTTTAAAACGGAGTGAGTATGAAATAAATAGAAAATTGAGCTCTGCATGAGCGTCCAACGAACCCCTGCAATCATGGAGCCATTATATAAAGAAAATAAAAGTTTTACATAAAGCCATACTTGTGATGGGTATTTAGCATGGTTTTGGTCAGCACAAGGTGGCTACAGCGGAAACGTAGCAATGTAGATTAGTGAATCGATGGTTGGAATCAGCCCAAGAAAACCTTCTGGTGGCATTTGGCATTTGAGAAATGCTAGGTGGATTTAGCATTGAGAAATATATAAATGGTTAGATTTAGTAAGATGAATGAATGAATTGTTTGGATCTTTCCTTTTATTTCTATATCCCAATCTGAGACTTCATTTCCGGATTGCCAAAAACACCTTTGGATTTAGGTAGTATGGGATAGACGTGTTGCACGACAATGTTTTGCATTTTGTGTGTACATTTGTCCATAGAAATAATGGTCCCTTTCCTTTCTTTGTTGAACGAGGATTTATGTCAAAGGGCACCAGAAGTTACCCAAGGAATGCATATGCATTAGACTGGTTTGATGCCTTCACAACTCAACTCAAATGATGATGTAAGGCAAATGGAGTCGTAGAAGATGAAAGTTTAGTCAAATATAATTCTGAAATCTATCTAATTTGTTGTCCATACTTGGAATCGAATCATCTAAATGTCATTGATAGGTGGATCAGGATTAGGATCTCGTTCGATGGTTCGGCAATTGGGAAGTACGACTAGGGATGATAAAAGAACTTGACCTATGATTGTCGATGCCTCAATTTTCGTCTTCCGAACAGGCGTGGGCCGAAACCAAGATTTACCGATGAGCTTCATGGGCATTGGCCCAAATACAAACAGTCATCTGCAGAACGGCTACTCATGACGCCATGATGCACGACGCGGCATTTGAAGCATAGTTGATTGCCAGGGAGTTAACGCCAATTAAAGTACTGTTATGCTTAATAGCCGCGCTCCTGTAACTAGAAATAGACGTCGCGGTTAATTGGCATTACCATGAGGGCTGTCCCCTCTTATAAATATGTAACCTGCCTAACAGGGCAAACCATCTGTTTTTAGAGCAAGAGCGCACCACACTCACTGGACGTGGGGTTGTTATCCTCCGGGAGGCTGAACCAGTCTAAACTCCTTGTGTCAGTTCGCTTTGTGATTAGCTTCATGATACTCACACATTCGACCCTATTTTACAATATTTGCCGATTTCGAACTCGTATTTGGACGTCGACAGAGGCGAGCCAAGAATGGGAGTGTGAGGTGAAGTTAGTCCAACTTTCATCCATGGCTTCCAGAAGCAACCTCGTTTTCCTGGCTGGCACCATATTTTGTTTCAGAACATTGGTTTCTGTCGCCGATGAAGAAGGTTCTTTAGCCTATCGGCTGGAGTTCCTAGAGGCTTTCTCTCAGATCTCATTCGAGATACCTACCACGATTGAGATTTCAAGTGTTCCACTCGGGTCCCAATCACATGTTGGTCCTTCAAAGGATCAGCTGGAACAACTACCAACCCAGTACAAGGTGATCCTTGGCCTTGTTAATGGCAAGTTCCTTGGGCTGGGGCTGGAATGCTATAATTCCAGCAGTAACAGCGACAACAACTGCACCGACAATGACTTCGGCTCCGATGAGGATTATCCCTCAAGAATGGGATATCCGGAGTGGAATCGCAACTTCGAGTTGCGACAATCAATGTGGCTGGGAGGAATGATCCAGCACCTTCTGCTGGGTCGTCAAGTAATCTCCCCACCATTGGTTCTAGTGTTCATAAAACCAACTTACCAGGTCCCCCAGTAAGAAATTTACAAATTGATTTTGAAGCTACTCGTCTCCAAACAATTCTAGAGTGTATGCAACATTCGGTAGCTGATGGTTCGCCCTTAGCACCATTGGTCTAGCAAGGATTGGAGATTGCTGTTCGTATAGGCCATGCTACGTCATCAGGCCAAAATCAGTTGAAGGCTTCACGCCGTGGCGATTCTTTTGGAGGGCCATCCTCCCGAAGAGCACCCTCTGCTTCGGCTACATCTCCCCGGCAGGGACATTGTCTCTCTGTTGAAGATTTATGGCATAACCGCGACAGGCAATGAAGCCAGAGAGCTCATTCTGGTGAATATCCGAGCATGCATGATTCCTGCAATGATATTGATGCCAATAGGTGTCACAGAGAAGAAACTGAGGTTGCTCCTCATCGGGCTCGGAGAAGCCGGAGTTCATTCAAAGCTCTTGCCCTGAGTTTACGGCAAGTCCGATGGCCTGAGAAGTTCAAACGAGGACCAATAGAGAAATATGATGGGTTATCAAACCCAGATGAATTTCTCCAAGTCTACTCCACGGTTATAGAAGCCGCTGGGGGAGACGACAGAGTAAAGGCTAATTATTTGCCTACTGCTCTGTCAGGGCCAGCCCGATCATGGTTGGTTAATCTTCCCGAGTCCACGTTTCGGACTTTGGATCAGCTCTATGCAACCTTCATCGAGAATTTCCAGGGGACCTTTGAAAGCCCCTCAACAGCGGAAACCCTTCGAACCATCAAGCAAAAGCTCGATGAGAGTCTTCGGAATTTTGTGAAGAGGTTCAGTCAGACGAGAAATTCTATACCTTATATTGAAGATTTGGAGGTTATTATTGCCTTCAGAGAAGGTGTATCTGATGTTTACACCGCAGAACGGCTAGCCATAAAGGAAACATGAACAGTGGGCCACCTCTTGTCAATTGTCGAAACCTGCATCAAAGCATCAGAAGCCTGAGCCCGGATTACGGGAGAAGCCAAGGCTAAAAGTTCTTGCAAAAAGTCTAATGATTGGGAGCTCAACCTCACCAAAAAGGAAGGTGGTGAACGTCCTGAAAAGAAGATGCGACCCTTCGACAAGTAAGAAGATGCACAGAAGTGGTGCCCGGTTCATCGATCTAGGTACCATAACTTCACTGAGTGCACTTACTACACTGAGAAGAAGAAAAATGATGTTCCAGAACCTCCGACAGCACCTCGACTTGAGGCTCCGGCCAGAGGCTGCTGAAGGGTTGAGGAGAAAAATAAAGAATAATTTTTCGAAGTTAACATGATCTTCAATGGAAGTACTGTGGTTCCATCCAAGACCCAGTACAAGAAGTACGAGCGGAGATGCTCAATGCTGTTCCCGTTAGCAAGAAAATGCGGTGGCATGAATTCCCGATCACGTTCGGCCCTGAAGATCATCCGAAGACGGAGCTGTCAACCAGAAACTTACCGTTCATCGTCAAGATACCCATCCATCGCAGCAATGTTGCCAAAATCCTCATTGATACAGGTGCGGCCTTAAACCTCCTCATGAAGTGTACTTATGAGAAAATGGGTTTGCCTTTGGCAGCATTGCAGCCCGTGTATGAAAGATTACATGGAGTTATTCTAGGGGTTTCATCAAAGCCCTTGGGGAAGATTGATTTGACCTTTGCTTGCGGTCACGGAGATAACAAGCGCTGAGAGTTCCTCACCTTTGAGGTGGTGGATTTTGATTCGGCATACAATTGCATCCTCGAGAGGCCATTCCTCCTTTATGGCTGCCGTTTATTCGGCCTATGCCACGATGAAGATGTCGGGGCCCTTAGGGGTCATTACGATCGTCTCTGATCTTATAGAGGTGGTCAAGTGCGATATCAATTCCTTGACCTGTGCGGATCATTTCAAACAAGGGACCTTGGAAGCCAGTTCTTCCAAGCAAGCCCGAACAGATGGTGGTGCGGTACTCGCTGTACCAAAACTCACTGTCAAAGTTATCGAAGTACCAGCTCCAGAAGAAGTTGTGCTGCCACCAGCACAAGACAAGAATATTTGTCTAGATCCCAACGAACCAGGGAAGCAAGTTGTCATCGGGGTTTCTTATCCCTGAAATAGGAACTTGCGCTCATCACTTTCCTTTGGGCAAACGCCGATGTCTTTGCATGGACACCCTCGAATATGCCCGGGATCCCAAGGAAGTGATTGAGTACATGTTGGGGATTGACCCAGCCCTCAGGCCGATCAAACAAAAAGAACGGAGGTATACTCCAAACAGGCGCGACGCCATTCGTGAGGAAATCACTAGGCTATTACAAGCCGGATTCATTAGAACAGTGGATTATCCTACTTGGCTAGCAAATCCTATATGAATGAAAAAGCCTGATGGTTCGTGGCGGATGTGTATTGACTATACATCTTTGAATAAAGCATGTCCTAAAGATGAGTATCTGATGCCTCGATCTTTGAATAAAGCATGTCCAGTAAATTACTAAGTTTTCTTGATGCTTACTCCGGCTATCATCAAATCAACATGAGAGTTGAAGATGAGAAAAAGACGGCGTTCATCACTCATTTCGGAATTTATTGTTATGTGAAAAATGCCTTTCGGCCTCAAAAACGCTGGAGCTACATATCAAAAATGTGTTCATATCGTTTTTGAACACCAAATTGGAAGAAATGTCGAAGCATATATCGATGACATCGTTGTGAAATCCAAACAGCAGGAGGATCTGCTTAAGGACCTCACCGAGACCTTCGATAACCTTCGAAAGTTCTGGATGAAGTTAAACTCGAAGAAGTGTGTCTTCAGGTTGTCTTCTGGCAAGCTGTTGGGATACATGGTCTCTGAGAGAGGGATTGACGCAAACCCGAAGAAGGTGGAAGCTATTGAACAGTTGCAACCACTCCGAACTCGAAAGGAAATCCAAAGGCTAGCTGGAACGATGGCTTCCCTCAGTAGATTCATATCCCGATCGGGAGAAAGAGGTTTGCCATTTTACAATCTTTAGCGCAAGCAAGATGGATTCTGATGGGATAGTCAAGCAGAAACGTCTTTTCAAGAGATGAAGCAATACCTCAAAAGGATGCCCACTTTGGTGCCTCCAAAGCCCGAAGAAAAGTTGCTGCTTTATGTAGCAGCTTCAGATTCAGTGGTCAGTACCATTTTTACGGTAGACCGAGTCAGCGACCAAGGGAATTCGGTGCAATCACTGGTTTATTTTGTCAGCGAAATTCTGAAGGACGCTCAGACAAGATATCCTTGGGCTTAGAAGTTGCTGTATGTCGTGTTGATGACATCCCGGAAGCTAAAGCATTATTTCTTGGCACATCCGATCAAGTTAGTCTCTGATCACCCACTCTTCCGTATTTTGTACAGTAGAGATGCTGTTGGTCGCATATCTCATTGCACAGTAGAGCTCAGGCAGTTTCATATAGAGTTCATACCTCGAAGAGCCATTAAAAGCAAGCTTTAACGGATTTCATTGTTGAATGGACCCCTTCTGGTCATCAAAATGAAGAAGCATTGCCCGATCATTGGGTGATGTATTTTGATGGCTCGTTTACCCTTAAAGGGGCTGGGGCTGGAGTTGTACTGAAATCTCCTGAAGAGGAGCCCCTGAAGTATGCCCTTCAGTTGAAATTTAAAGCCACAAATAATATTGCAGAATATGAAGTCTTGATTAATGGCCTGCATATTGCTAAATCTATGAGCATCAAGAGATTGCTGATTCGAAGCGATTCTCAGTTGGTGGCCCGGCAGGTCCATAAGGAGTACGAATGCAAGGATGAGAAGATGGCTGCAAATTTAGAAGCTGTTTGGGATATGGAAAGCTCTTTCGACTAATTTGAAATTCGATATATTCTCCGATTGGATAATCAAGATGCAGATCATCTCGTCTAGGTGGCCTCTTCCCGATTAGCAGTGCCCGATGATGTTATTATTGAAGGGATCTTACAGCCATCCGTGCTACTTAAGATGCCCACTGGGGCTCATGAAGTTTCTTTGCTCGATCTTGAAAAGCCTGAAATTGGAGATACCAAATCAAAATATTCATTGAAGAAGATCCAATTACAGATGATGATCCGGCAACCCAGCGTATTGCTCAAATTGACAAAAATTAAACCATATTTATAGGGTATTGTACAAGAAAGGCAGAAATGGGATGTTGATGCGGTGCATCTCTCAAGATGAAGGTATACGGCTGCTTAGTGATATACATGGAGGAGTTTGTGGCTCTTATAATTCTACCAAAACCTTGGTTGGGAAAGCATTCCGCCATGAATTTTACTGGCCGACAGCAAATCAAGATGCCACTGATCTGGTACGCAAATGCAATCATTGCCAATTTTTTCAGCATCAGACAACTAAACATGCTAGTACTCTGCATACCATCCCTTTGTCCTGGCCGTTTGCTATCTGAAGAATCAATATGATCGGTACTTTACCCAAGGGACAAAAGCGGTATAAGCATATTATTGTGCCTATGGATACCTTCACCAAGTGGATAGAAGCTGAGCCACTGGTAAAGATTACCCAAAAAAGCTGTAGCCAAGTTTTTTAAAGGAATAGTTGTGCGCTTCGGAGTTCCAAAATAGATTATTACAAATAATGGAACCTAGTTCAAGGGAAATAAGTTTCAGCGAAGCTGTGCTGACTTCGGGATACAGCACTCAGTCTCTTCGATAGCTCACCCGCAAACCAATGGCCAGGTTGAAAGAGCCAACGGTTTGATCATTCAAGGAATGAAGAAGCAAATGAGAGAAAAGCTAGAAGCTAGAGGAAGAAACTAGGTCCAAGAGCTGCCATCAGTGTTATGGTCTTTGCGCACAAACTCGAGCCAAGCAACTAGGGATACACCATTTAATCTGGTGTACGGGGCTGATGCAGTATTATCCCCGAAAATCCACTGGGTTCTCATCGGGTGTTGCATTTTGAAGAAGATAAGCAAGCTGAAAAAAGAGATCTGGATTTAACTTTGTTAGAAGAATCCAGAAGACAAGCAGTGGCAAAAGTGGAAAAATATCAGGCCTTGCTTCCCAAACACTACAAAAAAAAAGTTGTGCATCGTGGAGATTGAGGATTTAGTCCTCAAGAAGGATATCAACACTACAGATAAGCACAAGTTTTCTTCTCCTTGGGAAGGGCCTTACATTATAGTAGATCAAGTATCACATAGGGCTTACGTACAGGCTCATATCAACCGCAGTTTGTTACCGAACACTTGGAATGCTGACTAGTTACGTAAATTCTATGTATAATGTACATATTATGAAGTAGAAAATAAAGAATGATCGTACATTTTTAAAAAAAATGTCTTTATCATATAAGGAAGCTTTAGCCATTTCATTTGGTTCAATAAAGTGCTCTTTTCTTTTTTCATTCAGGCACTCTATCTTGGCCGCCGGACGGTAACACAAGCTACGACCCTGATTGTCACACTCGGTTTTATGGCTAAAACCGAATGACCCTTTATGTATGCCCAGGAACAAGTTTCATACATAAAATGACTTCATTAATGGTAATTAGAACAATGCCTCGAATAACTAACTATTACAAAAATAGACTAAGAGTCTTATTAAATTACAAACCAAACAGCGGAAACGAAACGAAAGCTTCTGAGGCTCCACAGGCAGTTGACCGGATAGCTTGCCTAGACGTCGGCTCCAGGGTCTTCAATGTTCTCCCAAGGTTCTCCCTCTACTGAGCAGCAATTATAAAGATAAGGTTGAGTACAGGATGTAGTCAGCAAGTGTGGGAAGCATATGACATGTGACAATTATCAAGGGACATGCAATATAGGTTTTAATTGCATAAAAGCACACATTAGAGACACACATTTCCTATTAAGCACCTATTTACTAATTGAAAGATATCGCACCTATAGACAATAGCATAAATAACAGAACCAAATCACAGTCTCCCACTGTGATTCACCGATCCAAACCAATACCAATACCAATACTAATTCCCGTTAATCATGTGAGGGTCCATGCAATGCTCGTGACCGTGAGCACGGCTGTCATGACAGTTTTACACTCTGCAGAGGTTGTACAAATTTTTCCACGAGCAGTGATTTCATCCCCTGTTGCTAGGTGACTAAAAAAATCTCCATTATGCCTGTGCCGTCGCACTCGCACACTTCCTTTGGTTTGAGGGCCAAGAGATCACTATAAGCCTTTTCCATGACTTCCGCCAGCTTGTACGTGCCCACTAAGGTTTCACCCGTCGGGCACTAACCGGAACCCGAGAGGCCCCCTCTTGTGTCCAATAGTTCCCGGGAGTAATCCTCCCTTCCTCACACATCTCTCTCCAGACAGATCCAGGCGTAACCCGCTTTCCCCGCTCCACCGTTTAGCATGCACAGAACTGGTTTTCATCACTTACTACGCCAGGCCGCACCCATTCTTGGCATCATGGCTGTACGGAACACATGAGTGGTCGCTGCACGAACCGATCCTTAGATTTGGGAAGATAACATACCAAGAAACAGTGCCAGTAACCCTGCACACAGTCTTACACCAACCATATCGCCCAAATCATCACTATCCAAGTTGCTATTAATCTCCCATTAATCCTCGTGAAGCATGTATAATGATCCATTTAAATACACCCAACCCGACAGTAGCAATCTAAGCATGTGATCTACCCAACAGTAAAGTAAACTAAGGCGACAAGGCATAATGTGGAAATTTGGGTATTGCTATTAATAGGTACGCAGTCAATTTAGCACAAGCATGCAACTACAAGATAGATATTTTGAAAATTAGGCACAAGATGGTCAAGGACACTTGCCTTGCATCTCTTGGGAGTGAAAGTCGACGGTCTCGAACTCTTGCTGTTGGAAGTCTTCGACGAACTGCAGCTCCGGGATGAAGTCGCCTAACGCACGAGAACACAACAGTCAATCAAATGCAACAAAACAAAACAAAATCAGTATGAGGATGTCATGAATGCATAGATTATTTCGATACGATCGTTTTGATATATTATTTGCTGAAATCGGAGTTACGGATCAAAAGTTATGGTATTTATAAGGTTCAGGGACTAATCTGTAATTAATAATTAATTACTAGGGCTTAACTGTAAATTACAAAATTATTAGAGGACTAAAATGTAATTACCAAAAAGTTTAGGGCTAAAATGTAAAATTGTCACTTGGCAGGGACTAATTTATAATTAAAATTAAGTGTAGGTGCTTTTCTGTAAAAGTGTCATAATTAATTATAAAATAATTAATATAATTAATTATTAAATAACTATTATAATTAATTATTATTAAATAATTATTATAATTATTTTCTAGATTGATAATATTATTAATTATATAATTATTGGTTAATCTGAAATTAATTAATCTAATATCTAATAAATTTAATTAATCGGGGGGCGGCGTGGGGCTTAACTTCTGCGGGAATCGGCTGCCGGTTGGCGACGCGCGTGAAGAAGGTGGCTCGGCAGTTGCGGTGGAGGCGGCGCGCGCGGCTGGAGGAGGACGACGCGCTGACAGGCGGTTCCCGCGCGTAAGAGAGAGGGGTGGCGAGCTGGGCCTGGTGGGCTGGGCCGCGCGGGGAGGGAGAGGGTGGGCCGGCGGGGAAGGCAGGGGAGAGGTGGGAAGAGGGAAAAGGGCCCAGTGAGGTTTTCTTTTGTTTCATTTTTTTCTCTTCCTTTTATCTCTTTTCTTTAATTCTAAAATTCTTGATTAATTACTTATTCACTCAATAATTATTTAAATGATATGCATTGACATGAGATGATATGATGCACCTTAGCAATTTATAAAAAAATTTCATTCTAATCTAAATTGTGAAATGCATCTAAATTTTGAAATTTCAATATTTGAAAATGGTTGAAATTTTTGGGGTGTCACACTGATCGGCAACTGCGGCCATTTCTAAGAGTGATTTTCTCGAAATAGCTATCTTATATTGGTACAAGCTAATCACACCAACTCATCATGGGCACAACCTATCTACCTCTTGATATGGTGATTTTAGTCACGGATGTCTTTCACAAGGCTGAAGTCCTGAAATACCTATGGAGTGCGTATGATTTACTCTAAGTTCCTTTCTACACGCACATATACATAGCGTACAGAAAGCAAGGGGCTACATATATCATACTTATATTCATAATAATTGTGATTGATCACAGTACATGTAGTACATCAATTGTCATCTGAAGAATGATCAGTGAGACTAAGATCATCTACAAAAGATTTAGCAGCATCAACCACATCTTCTACAAGTTTGTGGCATTGATCGGGAGATGAGCATCGAAATCCATAGCAGACTAAGGAAACATCCAGATCAGAATAACGACTTTTTGTGCAAGAAAGCATATATGAGACGCCAGTGACCATATCTTCAGAAGAGGACGACTTCTGCAGTTTGGTGTTTTCAGTCTCAGCAACTTCGAACTTGGACTTGACAGCTTCCAGTTCAGTGGTCATGTGTTGAAGTTGCTTACCCTTATCGGTAATCTCTGATCTGGCACTTTCCAGTTCTCGGTAACCTCCTTAGCCAATTCTACATTTATAAGTCAAATAAGATATAGGTTAAGAACAAAACAGATTAGTTGTTTAGACGTAAGCACATACTTTTTGCCACTTCTTTCAAGTTGGAAAGTTTCCCCTGCAATTTGGCATAGTCTTCTGCCTGAAGTCTTGTTTTGTCTTCAGCAGCCGTAGCATTGCAAGAGTCAACAACTTGTTTTCGCAAGACTTCAGCTTGTTTCTACAAAGTATCTGACAGATTCAGAACAGCTTCTTGAACAAATGAGAAGACTTTATGATGATCGTCTGGAGATTGTGTCGTAGCATCTGTCTTTGCGAAAGCTCTAGCAGAAACAGCCTTGAAAACTCTGAACAGGCAAATAATATGATAGACCAAAGTCAACAAAGGACTATGATTTAGAACATACCTCATATGAACAGCCTTCTTCACTTTCAGTCTCTTGATGGTTCTCTTCGGGCCTTGATTTTGTTCTCCTTCCTGATCAAAGTGATGAAGTCCTTTATAAATAGAAGTGAAAACTTGTTTGATCGGGACCAAATGCCCGTGAAAATAGGGATTTCTTGCCTCTGATTCGCGAGATTGTTTGATAGTGCTGGATTGCACTGGATGAGGAGATGATTGAGCCATGGTATTAGCAGGATCTGAACCACCCGATCTTAGAGTTATCACATGAGGAGTGTTGAAGCTAGTTAGAGCAACTTTCTTTGAAGCAGCAGAGTAGTGGCTCACAGAAGCACTTGTAGCCTACATTTCTAAAGCCTTCACTGCTATATCCTCTTCGGGAGTTAGCACTTGTTGCTCTTTGGCTGCTGTCTCGGATCCAGCACTTGGCAATGCCTCATGCATTGGAATTCCTACAGCCTCTTTGTGTAGTTCAAGCAAAGCCTAGGCTTGACCCTGATTGGGAACATTGCCCTCAGCAGTCTCCTTATTGCCCTCATCATCATCTTCATCATCAAGGACAACATCAACATCGTTCGATTAAATAGAAAATCTCCCTTGCATGTGAAGTCCAATGTTCAAAACAAGAAAAACAGGCAATACAGCACAGTTAGGATCAACTGATACCTCGAGAGGAGGATTTGCAGCAGAAAAAGGTGGAGTAAGGCCCTCCGGCCTGGTGACCTTGTGATCCTTTAAGATCTGTTTGAGATGAGTCACCACTTTGTCTTCTGAAATCTCTGCAAGTGTTCAATATACCAGAATGTCAAGTAACAGAAATCATATATCAATTATTCAAGTAATTGAAGATTACCTTTGAGACAAGATCTTGCCGTATTTTGAAGACCAGTATAACCAAAGGCTAATGGTTCCCTTGTAGCAAGTGGATTCAGTCATCTTCGCACAAATTCGTCAACAATAATTTTTCCATTCAGACCCTTGCGTTTGAGTTCTAGAATTTCTGCAAGGAGTGCTTTGATTCTGTTGGACCGATTGGGAGGAACATTCACATCTGGAGTGATGAACAGCAATAGGTACTTCTCTTTTACTGCCGATTTGTTAAGAATCTCCATGAAGAACCACCTATAATCAGTTCCCTTCCAGCTCTTTCTGAGGAATAGCTCAATATACTGTTTTTCATTTCTTAAGGTGAAGCAAACCAAAAATACCATCACTTGTTTACTATAGTAGGAGGCTATATACAGGGTTTTTCAAAGAGCAAGATTGGCTCAATTCCTAACCAGCATTCACAGAGCATCACAAATATGGTTAAAGAAGCTATGGCACTAGTTTTAAGATGGACTAACTATATCCTAAAAGCCTGGCAGATAGACACAAAGAATGGCGAGGCAAGAACACAAAATCCATAGAGTATGTGTGCTTCAAAAACTGTCAACTGCCCATCAGATGGTCCAACAACATCCTTAACTTCCAGAATCTCAGATTCAATGAATTCAGGGATGATACCTCGCTCGTAAGAACTCTGCAGTCTCTTTTGAGTCATGGTGGTTGTCTTCCAGTATTTCGTCTTATCCTCTTCATTTTTGGTGGCCAATGCTTCGCGGGCTAGAGGAGGAGACATGGAGGAACTGGCGGATTTCGAGTGCTTGGGCGATGACATAACCTAGAAGACAATCTGAGAGCGACGGAGAGTGTCGCTTGAGTGGCGATGCTTGGATTGCAAAGAAAGAATGGGGAACGGTGCTGAGAAAGTGGAAAAACTTCCTCTCGGTGCTATGCCTAATAAAGGCACAACAGTGTCAGTTATTGGGATTTGAATCGACAAAGCTTCTCAAAGAAGAAACCCCGATAGCCCGAATAGCTACCGGCCCGAAGAGGAGTGGCAAAATGCCCGATGTGCTTAACGCACGCAAGGGGCTTGTCCGCATCAATACCCGAAAACCCGAATTGCTCAACGCATTTAAAAGGCAATACACGGCATTCTTTTTTCATGCCCTATGACCTCAACTCTCGCAAGGGGCTTAGTTACCATGTGCCATAAAACACCCGATGTGCTTAAACATGCTAAATAGGTTCAGTGATTCGTACTTTTTTGCGCATAAGGAATTCAGTTGTCTAGTCATAAACACCTGAAGAGACTAATTCTTAAGTACAAACAGTTTGGGCTAACCATAGTTGCTCTTATACTCTAAGAAAAGTAAGCCCGAACAAGTGTACATTCAGAATCTTCAAAGGCTGTTTCATGGAACATATCCAAGTTCTACAACATCACACATTTTGGAATGAAGGAAGCTTCATAGAAGATGATAAAAGACTTTTTCACGATAACACTACCACAATTACATTATTAGTCCAAAAACTACAGTTAAGGGGAAAAAAGATCTAAACCTAAGCAGAGTTATCATCTCCTTCGTTCTTAGACGGAGACCCCTTCTGAGCACCAAGAGGGGGAGACGATCCCGAGGGACCAGCGTTCTCCTGGCCAGCCGCTTCTTCCTCTTCTCCTCTCCCTGAGGAAAACATCAAGAAATGATGTTCTGATTGAAGGAGAACCGGAGGAGAAGCTTCGGCACCCTTGTCCTCTACATCGTCATCCTCTACTTCACAGTCACTCAAGACTACCACCTCATCAGGGCCTGGCACCCTCCGGTGGCTTTGATTCAACTCGACATAAAGACGCCGAGCAAACTCAGCATCTTCAGAAGTGTCTGGATCAGCTTCTAGATCCGCGGCATCTTGGTCATCTTCCTCCATCAGTTCAGGAAACCCACAGGAGAGACCCCATAGATCTCCTCAATGGTGGGTAACCTTGGAGAAGGGACACGATCCGTCGGATCCCTCTGCATTGCAGGGGCTGGAGGCTTCTGCCCTCTATCAAAGAAGACTCCTCTCCAACACTCATCGAAGAAGATCAAATCCTCTTGGTAGAATGTTTTCTGCCCATGGTTGCGCCTGGGTGGTTATTGCGCAAGGATTCAAAATGGGTTGGAGAGAGGAAGTATTTTGAGGAAAAAAACCTATCCCATTCTCTCTATTTATAGGCAGAGAACGATCCTTCGAGATCTCAAGGGACGCCTAATCTTTGCTCTTTGACAATGGGAAAGTGCAGTGCTCGGACCAGTTAGAAGCAGTAATCGAGGCGGCATATGTAAAGACGAAAATTGAGGCCTACCATTGAGTCTTGTCATTTGAACACCTCCCCAAGTTTGCAGCAGCAATGGCAGAGAGGAGGTACAATTCGATCTTATCCACGATGATCAATTTACCGAAGACTGAAGACAGGCTACCACTTGGAGATGTGTTCAGGAGCTTATGACGATGCCTAAATTTCTGTCTCCTGAATAGGCGTGTGCCGAAACCAAGATTTACCGATGAGCTTCATAGGCCTTGACCCAAATGCGAACAGTCATCTGCGGAACGGCTACCCACGACCCCACGATGCACTACGCAACATTTGAAGCACTGTTGATTCCCAGGGAGTTAACGCCAATTAAAGGTCCGTTATGCTTAATACCGCGCTCCTGTAATTAGGAATAGACGTTACCAGCATTATGACGTGATTAATTAGCATTACCACAGGAGGGATGTCTCCTCCTATAAATATGTAACCTGTCCAACAGGGCAAGACATCTGTTTTCAGAGTAAGAGCACACACACTCACTGGACGTAGGGTTGTTATCCTCCGGGAAGCCCGAACTAGTCTAAACTCCTCGTATGAGTCCTCTTGTGATTAGCTTCACAATACTCACACACTCGACCCTATTTTACAATATCTGCCGATCTCGAACTCGTATTTCAGACATCGATAGAATGCATATGCATTAGACTGGTTTGATGCCTTCACAACTCAACTCAAATGATGATGTAAGGCAAATGGAGTCATCGAAGATGAAAGTTTAGTCAAATATAATTCTGAAATCTATCTAATTTGTTGTCCATACTTGGAATCGAATCATCTAAATGTCATTGATAGGTGGATCAGGATTAGGATCTCGTTCGATGGTTCGGCAATGGGGAAGTACGACTAGGGATGATAAAAGAACTTGACCTATTATCACTTTCTCAAAATAAACTATATCATACTATATTTTAGTTAAAATAAGTAAAAAAATTAACTCAAGTCTAATATGATATTTATATTTATTGACATATTTCAGTCTGTTTCCACCTACATACGGCCCATGGGTTTGTGGAAACTCAAACGGCAACAGATGTGGAATAGCTGTTCGGCGTGATCTGGATATGGTTCTTCTTTACTCCTATGTAATCGAGGATTTGGTTTTCATAAAAAAAGAGAGAATTTTCATCTACAAAGGACGACATGGAAAAGATAAGATGGTCAAGCATTGTATGGCTACAATCAGGAAGACATCCCAAGAGCATATCAACAACAAAAGGGATTTCCATGCTAACAATTGATGACACCCTCCTATACTCAATTCTCTTTTATTTATTATCCTATTTCCCACTACTTGTGGGTGTTTGCTTTTTGTTGATAGATGACAAAGGTGACGTAAATGGGGATCAATCAAGATGAATGAAGAATAGAAATGAAGATGTAGAAGTAAAGTCGAGAAGAATAGAAAAGACAAAGTAGGAGAAAATAGAATTGAAGAAAAGTAGAAAGATAAGGTAAGTGGACACATACTTAGGGAGAGTATGTATGAAAGGTATGTAATTAACATCATGCGTAGCTAAGTTTTTATCCTTTGTGCATGATGTTGAGAGATGGTAGGCGCCTTTCTTAATTTCTTGTTATAGCTTGTTGTGCTTTATACTTCATTTCACATCAATATTATATCATCTCGATTGTGTTTTGTCATGGTAGCCATCAATCACCAAAAAGAGGGAGATTGTAAACTTCATAACCTTCGAAGCATTGAAAACCCCAAAGATATCAATATTTTGGTGCTTGAGTGAAACCATGAACTAACTCGTTGGATGTAGCATATCTGTCTCAAGTATCTAAGAGTTGGATTCCTCAATAATGATCGATGCCTCGGGGAAGCTTCAAGGTTGAGGGTGATTTAAGGTTAAGAATTGATAGAATCTTTGTGGCTTAGTTTTAGACCTTGAGTCAATAGAAAAAACGGTATTTTTAAGGGGGTTGGGTCACTCATTTTAGCTTTACAAGTCTTAGGAAGTATGGATGCTCTAGATTTTCTGAGGCACTTGAGTGACAAGAGGATGCGATCAAGATGGTCTCGAAGATTACAAGTTCTAGCACAAGGGAGGTCACCACACAGTACGACGGTATAACCAGACAGTCCAGTGAGTGATTAGGTCAGAGTCAAATATAACAGTCCGAACTGAAGATTATTTGAATAAAAGATTTTTCATTCTATAAAATTCTTTTGATTCAAATTTCCCTTGATTTTTGGTCTTGGACCTCAATCAACCGCCGCTATGGCGGCCCAAGTGGGAAAGTTGGCCCAGTCGACCACCCAAGCACTGTTCCCTCTCCTTTCCCGCTGGTCCCCACCCCATCACACACTCCTCTCTCTCTCTCTCTCTCTCTCTCTTTCTCTCGGGTGAGCTGCAGCAAGGACGCACCCAACCGAAGGCTCAGATGGGTAGGGGTGTGTGTGCGCCCACCAAACCCCACTCACGCCGCTCGTGTGCCCTAAGAGCCCCGCTAGAGTCAGGATACATGGCGCAATCCTCGGGCTCACCTGTTCCCCAAGTTGGTCGTGGACAGTTGATTCGGATGCTGGCCGAGCCGCGTGGGCGCCTGATAAGGGGACTGAATCCCTCCGAGCTCACCTACCCCTCTGCCCTCACCGCAACCGTCAAACCCAAGCCCTGCAGCCAGGGGCAGAGACAGGACCGGTGCTGCATCACAGGTCCTACATCCAATTTGTCTATTAAAAATAGGTAAAAATCAGCTACAAATACTTAAGTTTCATCAAATTTCCCTGGTTTTAGCACCTATCCACATATTAGCCCCAGGCCCAAGGTCATCTTGGCTCCGCCACTGCCTGCAGCCGCCAAGTAGCTAGAGCGTATCGCGTGCTGTTATTGTCACACCCGGTTTCATGGCTAAAACCGAATGACCCTTTATGTGTGCCCAGGAACAAGTTTCACACATAAAGTGACTTCATTAATGGTAAATAGAATAATGTCTCGAATAACTAAACTATTACAAAAATAGACTAAGAGTCTTATTGAATTACAAACCAAAACAGCGGAAACGAAACGAAAGCGTCTTGGGCTCTACAAGCGGTTGACCGAATAGCTCGCCTAGACGTCGGCTCTAGAGTCTTCAATGTTCTCTCAATCTTCTCCCTCTATTGAGCAGCAATTATAAAGGCAAGGTTGAGTATGGATGTACTCAGCAAGTATGGGAAGTACATGACATGTGGCAAATATCAAGGAATAGGCAATATAGGGTTTAATTGCATAAAAGCACACATTAGAGACACATATTTTCTATTAAGCACCTATTTACTAAGTGAAAGACATCGCACCTATAAACAGTAGTATCAATAAGAGAACCAAATCACAGTCTCCCACCGTGATTCACCAAACCAATACCAATTTCCGCTAATCATGTGAGAGTCCATGTAACACTCGTGACCGTGAGCACGGCTGTCATGATAGTTTTACGCTTTGCAGAGGTTGTACAAATTTTTCCACAAGTAGTGATTTCATCCCCTGTCGCCAGGTGACTAAAAAAATCTTCATTATGCATGTGCCGTCGCACTCGCACACTTCCTTTGGTGTGAGGGCCAAGAGATCACTACAAGGCTTTTTCATGACTTCCGCTAACTTGTACGTGCCCACTAAGGTTTCACCCGTCGAGCACTAACCGAAAACTCGAGAGGCCCTCTCTTGTGCTGAATGGTTCCCGGGAGTAACCCTCCCTTCCCCACACATCTCTCTCCAGGCGGATCCAGGCGTAACCCGCTTTCTCCGCTCCACCGTTTATCACGCACAGAACTGATTTTCATCACTTACTACGCGAGGCCGCGCCCATTCCTGGCATTGTGGCTGTACGAGAACACATGGGTGGTCGCTCTATGAACCAGTCCTTAGATTTGAGAAGATAACTTACCAAGGGACAGTGCCGTAACCTGCACACAGCCCTATACCAAACCATATCCCCCAAATCCTAATTTTCAAGTTGCTACAATTTAACCCATTAATCCTCATGAAGCAAGTATAATAATAATCCATTTAATAACACCCATCCTGACAATAGCAAGCTAAGCATATGATCTACCCAATAATAAAGTAAACTAAGGCGACAAGGCATAATGTGGAAAACTAGGAATACGTCTATTAATAAGTACACAGTCAATTTGACACAAGCATGCATCTAAAGATAGATGTTTTGAAAATGGGCACAAGATGGTCAAGGATACTTGCCTTGCTGCTCTTGGGAGAAAAAGTCGACGGTCTCGAACTCCTGCTGTTGCAAGTCTTCGACGAATTGCGGCTCTGGGATGAAGTCACCTATCGCACGAGAATACAAACAATCAATTAATGCGACAAAACAGAACAAGATCAGTATGATGATGTCATGAATGCATAGATTATTTTGATACGATCGTTTTGATATATTATTTGGTTAAATCGGAGTCACGGATCAAAAGTTATGGCTTTTCTAAGGTTTAGGTTAATTCTGAAATTATTATTTAAATTCTGAGGACCTAATTGTGATTTCCAAATTTTATTAAGGACTGAAATGTAATTATTAAAAAGTTTAGGGGCTAAAGTGAAAAATTAGGGCAAGGACTATTCTGCACTTAAAAAATGATTAGGGACTTTTCTGTAAAATTACCATATTTAACTAATAATTAATTAACAGTTAATCATCATTATTATATAATTATTAGATTTTTTCGAATAATAATATAATTAATTATTTTATTATTTATAATTATTGGATTAATCTGGGATTTATTAAACAATTAAATAATTTAAATAAATTTTCCTAATTCATTTTAATTTATTTTCGGGTTTGATGACGTCACCATGACGTCATGTTGACGCAATCAGTAGGGTTTTATTTTTATTTGGAATTTTAGGATTAATCCAGGCCATTGATTTTGAATGGGTGGTTGAGATAATTCGGCCTATGTGGCTTCATCTCGGCTCTTAATTTTTGAATTCAATGGCCGCGAGAATCGGGACGACGTGGCGTGTTGTCGTCCCTTGGATCTTGATCGGGCGGTTGCGGTTTAATTAGGCGGAGGCGGGGCTCTGGTTTTAATCTTGGCCGTTCGACCGAGATCCGACAGCCGAGAGTTGCCGCGCCCGGGGCGAGCGGCCTGGCCGACCGGCCGGCCAGCGGTGCCATTGCCGCCATCTTCGGCGAGCTCGCTCGAGCTCGTCGGGCACCATTCTCGGTGCGGCTGGGCTCGACGTGACG
>BCLF01000059.1:917343-956598 GCA_001602275.1 Zoysia japonica | reverse complement strand
CCGGTCGGCGGCGCCATTGCCGCCTGCTCCGGCGAGCTCGCCCGAGCTCGTCTGGCCACCATTTTCGGTGCGGCTGGGCTCAATGTGACGCGGGGACCGAGGGGCTCACCTTGGTGGAGTCGGGGGAGGTCGTCGGCGACCGGAGAAGGCTCTCCGACGACGACGGCTTGCGGTGGTGCTTCGGTGGCGTCGAGAAGCTCCGTGGAAGGCCTAAGCTCGACAAGATCTTGTGCTGCGGCGGCGGTGGCGTGCGGTGAGGCCCAGCACGAGGTTCTCGTGGCCGAGAAGGGCTCCGAGAGGCACGCCCACGGTGGTTGCGGTTGAGGCGGCTCGGGGTAAGAGATGAGGGCCGAGGGGGGTCTTTTATAGGGGGAGAGGGCCGGCAAGGTCGCGGGGTAGTTGGGGGACGTGGCCGACGCGTCGGCCGGCGGTTGCGGGCGGCCGTTGCACCGGAGCCCCGAGATGGAGGCGGGGAGCTCGCGATTTGTTAGGGGCGGCTGGAGGTGGGTGATGACTCGTGGGGTCCACCCGCCATAGAGAAGAGAGAGGGGTGGCGAGCTGGGCCTGGTTTGCTTGGTGGGCCAGCTGGCTGGGCCGTGAGGTGAGGGGGAGAAAGGGGAGAGTGGGCTGGGGAGAGAGGGAGAGGTGGCCCAGGTTGGTTTTGGGATATTCCTTTAAGATAAATTGTAAAATGCAATTAAAGTTCGACATTTTATGTTTCTTTTTTGAAAAATATTGAATTTTTAGGTCGTTACAAGCCTACCCCCCTAAAATGAATCTCGCCCTCGAGATTTGGAAGGAATGGGAAATAGATCAGAATATTCTACTCTGAGCTCATCTTCATGTTCCCAAGTGGCTTCATCCTCAAAATGATGACTCCACTGAACTTTGCACATCTTTATAACTTTACTTTGAGTCACACGTTCGGCAGTTTCTAAGATCTTGATAGGTCATTCTTAATATGACAGATCACCACCTAGATCTAGTTCCTCAATCGGAAGCTGCTCTTTCGGCACTCTTAAGCACTTTTTCAGTTGTGACACGTGAAACACATTATGCACATCTAACAATTGCGGTGGTAACTCTAATTGATATACAACTTCTCCTTTCCTGTCCAGAACTTTAAATGGTCCAATGTACCTTGGTGCTAACTTCCCTTTAACTTTGAATCAGCGAAGACCTCTTATTGGAGAAACCTTAAGATACACAAAGTCGCCAACCTCGAAAGTTAGATCTCTTCTTTTATTGTCCGCATAACTATTCTGCCTTGATTGAGCAACTTTTAAATTTTCCCGTATAAGTTGCACTTGTTTTTCTGCCTCTTTTAGTATCTCTGGTCCGAACACTTGACTTTCTCTAGTCTCGTTCCAGAACAATGGTGTCCGACACTGTCGTCCATAGAGTGCTTCAAACGGTGACATCTGTATACTGGCTTGATAACTGTTGTTGTATGAGAATTCTGCATATGGAAGACTCTTTTCCCAGCTTTTACCGTACTTTAGAGCATAAGCACGCAACATATCCTCCAATATCTGATTGGTCCTTTCTGTCTATCCATCTGTTTGTGGATAATAGGCCGAGCTGAAATTTAATTTAATATCCATGGACTTATGCAGCTTCTCCTAAAACTTCGAGGTGAATTGTGTTACACTATCGGATACTATCTTCTTTGGCACTCCATACAAGCAAACAATTCTTGCCATATACAACTCGCTAACTTTGCCCCAGTATATGTTGTTTTAACTGGAATAAAGTGAGCGACCTTAGTCAATCGATCTACAATGACCCATATAGAATCATACTCAGCTTGAGTACGAGGCAAACCAACTATGAAATCCATTTCGATTTCTTCCCACTTCTGTTCTGAAACTTTCAACAGCTGCAACAATCCGGCAGGCTTTTGATGTTCTGCTTTTACCCTCTGACAAGTATCACATAGTGCTACATACTCTGCAATATCTCTTTTCATACCATACCACCAATACCTAGTTTTCAGATCTTGGTACATCTTAGTGCTACCTGGATGTATAGAATATGCTGAATCATGGGCCTCTTTTAGAATTAGATCACGGATCGGCTTCTGATTAGGTACACAAATCTTTTTTCCTAACCATAAAGTGCCTCTGTCATCCAAGGTGAAATCACTCGTCTTATTATCCCGGATGAGCTGCTTGATCTCACTGATCTTTTCATCATCTAATTGACCTTTTCGAATTTCCTCTTCCAAAGTTGATTCAACTTCCATAGTAACTGCCTTTGTAGCATTGACTATTCCCAGATTGAGCTTTTCAAACTCGTTACTCAACTCTTGTGACATCTCACTGGCTACTACCATATTACAATGTTGCTTCCGACTCAATGCATCTGCAACCACATTAGCTTTTCCTGGATGATAATTGATTCCCACGTCATAATCCTTGATCAACTCTAACCATCGACGTTGCCTTAGATTGAGATCTGTTTATGTGAATATATACTTTAGACTTTTATGATCCATGTATATTTCACACCGATGCCCAATGAGATAGTGCCTCCATATCTTCAGAGCATGAACCAATGCAGCTAACTCAAATCGTAAGTAGGATAGTTCAACTCATGTTTTCTCAATTGACGTGAAGCATAGCACACAACTTGACCTTCTTGCATCAATACACATCCCAGACCTTGACGGGAAGCATCACAATAGATGTCAAACCTCTTAGTAATGTCCGGTAGAATCAGTACTGGGGCTGATGTTAATCTCTTCTTAAGTTCCTCAAAACTAGTTTGACACTCCTTTGACCATTTGAACTCCTTTCCTTTCTCTAGCAATCTAGTCATTGGCTTGGCTATTTTTGAGAAATCCTTTATAAACCTGCAGTAGTATCCTGCCAATCCAAGGAAACTGCGAATTTCTGACACATTCTTTGGTGGCAACCAATTTACTACCTCCTTAACCTTACTTGGATCAACTGCAACTCCTCCCGCGGATATGATATGCCCAAGGAAAGAGATTTGATCTAACCAAAACTCACACTTACTGAACTTGGCATACAACTTGTTTTCTCTAAGATTCTCAAGAACCAATCTCAGCTGTTGCTCATGTTCCGTCTCATTCTTGGAGAATACTAGGATATCGTCGATGAACACTACCACAAACTTATCCAAGTACTCCATAAACATCTTATTCATCATATACATGAAATAAGCAGGGGCATTGGTCAATCCGAATGACATCACTGTATACTCATACAACCCATATCTGGTTCTGAATGCAGTCTTAGGTATGTCCGATTCTCTGATCTTCAGTTGATGATAGCCTGACCTCAGATCAATCTTCGAGAACACCGACACTCCCTTCATCTGATCAAACAGATCCTCAATCCTTGGCAAAAGATACTTGTTCTTGATAGTAACCTCGTTTAAAGATCTATAATCCACGCACATCCTTTGAGTTCCATCCTTCTTCTCCACAAAGAGTACTGGCACTCCCCATGGCGATGAGGTAGGGCGAATGAATCTTTTTTCTTGAAGCTCTGTGATTTGCTTCTTAAACTCTACTAGTTCATTAACGGGCATCCTATATGGCCTCTTAGATATAGGCACTGTTCCAAGCACTAGATCAATCAAGAATTCAATATCACGGTCAGGTGGCATACCTGGCAATTCTTTCGGGAACACATCTTGATAGTCACGGACAATTCGTATTTCCTCAATGGTTTTGCCCTCCATCTTGTTGAGTACACATGTTGGTCCCGCTGTACTGGCTGCTACAAACTCAACTTTGGTCCCATCCTTACTGGTCAACTGTACTGTCTTTCTAGCACACTGAATCACTCCATCATACTTTCTCAACCAATCCATTCCAAGGATGATATCTATCCCCTTTGATTCTAGAATAATAAGGTTGGCTATAAATACTACCCCCTTATTTCCAAACTTACGTTTGGGCACAAGTGCCTGCTCCTCATTTCTCCTCCAGGAGAACTAACCAGCATAGCGCGAGTCATAAGAATTATAGGAATCCCAAACTTTGCAAAGAAACTCGATGTTATGAATGAATGCGATGCTCCAGAATCAAATAAAACAGTAGCAGGTTTAGAGTTTGCAAAGAACGTACCCATCACAACTTCTGGAGCTTGCTGCGCTTCTTCACTGGTCACGTGATTCACCCTGCCATAGATGTAGTTGGATTAGCCTTGATTATTTCCCTGATTGGGCTTCTGAGCATTTCCCACTGGTGGTGTAGCAGCTTTGTTCGGACAGTAGTTAGCATAGTATCCCGGCATACCACACTTGAAGCATGTCCCTCGAACACCGACTGCATTAGCTCCAGTAACTGGCTTGTTATTGTTCTGCTGAGCTGGCACTATAGGACGAGGTGCTGACTGATTCCCAGTACGAGGCATCTGAGGTGGATTGGGGCGAGCTACCTGAAAGTTTGGCTTCTGCGCCTACATCTGAAAGTTAGGACGTGGAGTTTGCATATGTGACTTCCCAGCATACGAAAGACGGTACATCGGTCCCTGTGGCGGCATCATGCGAGGGCGAACATTGGCATTAGAAGACTGTCCATTGAATGACATCTTCCTCTTGCCCTCACGCTCAATCTCAGTCTCAAGAACAAGGGCTTTGTCAACCAGCTTCTGAAAGTTCATGTAATTATTACTCACAAGCTGGTACTGGAGTTCATGGTTCAGGCCATCAAGAAACAGCTCTTGCTTCTTCTCATTTGTGTTCACATCCTCTAGGGCATACCTTGACAATTGAGTGAACTTGTTGAGGTACTCACTCACTGACATTCCACCTTGCTTCAGATTCTGAAACTCCTTCTTCTTCAGTCTGATGGTCCCAGCTGGCACATGGTGATAGCGAGAGTTGGTCTTGAACTCATTCCAGGTGATGCTTGCGGCGTTAGCATGAGCACCGCAATAAGCATCCCACCAGTCTGCGGCAGTTCCAGTCAACTAATGTGCTGCGAAGAGAACCTTCTCACGGTCACTGCACTGCACTATGTCAAGCTTCTTATCAATTGATTTGAGCCAGTCATCAGCTTCCAATGGATCTTTGGCTTGAGAGAAAGTGGGTGGCCGAGTCCTCAGAAACTCGCCCAACTTGTATTGGCCTTGACCTTATGGTGCTGCACCTTGATTCTGCTGCATCTGAGTGAGAGTCTGCATCATGTTCTGCATCAACTGCGTCTGTATAGCTATGATCTGTGTGAATGGTCTAGCAATTTCATTGGCATTGATGTCATTGTTATTGTTGTTGTTGCCCCCTTAGTTATTGTCCTGGGGAATATGGTTGCTCTGGTTCTAGTTGTTCTGGCCGTTCCGGTTGGAGGAACCTCCTTGATCAGCTGCAGTGCGTCTGGTGTAAACCATCTGGTGTAATGGAGAGAAGAGTTGTGATTGATGATCGAGATAGACGAAAAGAAGAAAGAATAAAGAATCCCAACTATATGCATCAAAGTGACACAATAAACAAGGATTTATTCAACTAAGGAAAAGATGAGGCTATGAATAAGTGCCGAAGCATTTCATAGCTCACATCACACACTAACAAAGCCTACACAAGCACACTAACACAAAGCACACTCCTACGAATTAAACGATCCTAATCAAACCTGAAGACTTCTAACAAAGGAATTTTCTATTACATCTTAAGGCAAAGGACTCTCTACTCCTAGTCTCGGATGAAGCGCTGAGGCGGTGGCACAACTGAAGGCTGAAAACTGGTAGTGGTGACTGGCGACGAGGGACTTGGTGGTGGTGAAGAGTTGGTCCAGTGTTCGTCAGCCACACCAAGTGCTTCTTCAAGCTTTGCACGAAGATAGTCAATCTCATCCAGCGCAGCACGGTACTGTCGGCAGACCCTTAGCATCGCTTCGTCCTTCTTCAGTTGAGCTGTGCTGGCGTTCGAATCTTCTTTCACGAATCTCAGAATCTTCCTCGAACCCGGCGTCCTGCAAGGGAAGTGGCGAAACCTCGAGTGGTAGAGCTTGTGCTGGTACCGATGAGCCACGGTAGTAGTGGCAGCCCATATCACATCCGCAACTGCTTCTTGTTCACTGTTCCACGGGACTGGGCTGACGTGACTGCTGAATTTGTGGTTCCCGTCGTAGATCTTTAACTCAACCATCCACTCATCCCAATTTGGCATGGGGTTGACTCGATGGGTGAAGGATAGCACCGTCTGCAAGCCAATCTTATCCATCATTGCCTTGAGATCATCGGTGGCTTGTCCTCCAAGCTCTTCATTGGTGTCGAATTTCCTGCACATGCGACGCCACAGTCCTTCCTCCTCTTCGAGCGTCCTTGGGGACGGAGATCGGATGTACTCTTGCTCCTGTGGCTCCTCCTGTGGCGCTTCTTCTTGCGCCTCCTCCTCTTGTGGCTCTTCATCCACTAGTTCTTCTCCCATTGGTTCCTCCTCTTCTGGTTCAGACTCTTCCGGTGCCATTAGAGGTGCTTGAGATGTGCCTTGCTTGTTGTGGACGTTCGGCTCGGGATGTTCTTCTTTCTCGGAGTCACTGAGGAAGGCTCTTCCTCGCATTGGCTGCACTTCGGGTCCGTCTTCTAGCTCAACGGGTGGTGGAACTGGCGTTGACCTTCTTGCAAACCTCCTCGCTATCGGTCCTAGTGGCCTTCCTTTCGGTCCTGTGGTCTTTCTTACTGTGTACTTAGTTCTCGCCATCTAAAATTTTAGAGACACATGGGTTAGAAAATAGATGGATTTAAGATAAGGAATAAATGAATATTTGCAAACACTTTTGCCAACTAGTTTTGAAATTGATTCTGGACGTCCATTCTACTCTAGCCTTGCGTTCTACGGTCAACACGGCTCCGATACCACTTCTATCACGCTCGGTTTTATGGCTAAAACCGAATGACCCTTTATGTGTGCCCAGGAACAAGTTTCACACATAAAGTGACTTCATTAATAGTAAATAGAATAATGTCTCGAATAACTAAACTATTACAAATATAGACTAAGAGTCTTATTGAATTACAAACCAAAACAACAGAAACGAAACGAAAGCGTCTTGGGCTCCACAGGCAGTTGACCGAATAGCTCGCTTAGACGTCGGCTCTAGAGTCTTCAATGTTCTCTCAATCTTCTCCCTCTACTGAGCAGCAATTATAAAGACAAGACAAGGTTGAGTACGGATGTACTCAGCATGTGATCTATCCAACAATAAAGTAAACTAAGGTGACAAGGCATATTGTGAAAAACTAGGAATTTGTTTTAATAGGTACGCAGACAATTTGACATAAGCATGCAATCTACAAGATAGATGTTTTGAAAATGGGCACAAGATGGTCAAGGACACTTGCCTTGCTGCTCTTGGGAGTAAAAGTCGACGGTCTCGAACTCATGCTGTTGGAAGTCTTCGACGAACTGCGGCTCCGGGACGAAGTCGCCTATCGCACGAGAACACAAACAATCAATCAATGCAACAAAACAGAACAAAATCAGTATGATGATGTCATGAATGCATAGATTATTTCGATACGATCGTTTTGATATATTATTTGCTTAAATCGGAGTTACGGATCAAAAGTTATGGCTTTTCTAAGGTTTAGGTTAATTTTGAAATTATTATTTAAATTCCGAGGATCTAATTGTGATTTCCAAATTTTATTAAGGACTAAAATGTAATTATTAAAAAGTTCAGGGGCTAAAGTGAAAAATTAGGGCAAGGACTATTTTGTACTTAATAAAAAGTTTAGGGACTTTTCTGTAAAATTGCCATATTTAACTAATAATTAATTAACAGTTAATCATCATTATTATATAATTATTAGATTTTTATTTCGAATAATAATATAATTAATTATTTTATTATTTATAATTATTGGATTAATTTGGTGCTTCGGCGGCGGCGTCGAGAAGCTCCGTGGAAGGCCGAAGCTCGACGAGATCTTGTGCTGCGGCGGCGGCAGCGTCCGGTGAGGCCCGGCATGCGGTTCTCGTGGCCGAGAAGGGCTCCGGGAGGCGCGCTCGCGGGGTTTGGGGTTGAGGCGGCTCGGGGTAAGAGATGAGGGCCGAGGGGGGGTCTTTTATAGGGGGAGAGGGCCGGCGAGGTCACGGGGTAGTTGGAGGACGCGGCCGGCGGTTGCGGGCGACCGTTGCACCGGAGCTCCGAGATGGAGGCGGGGAGCTCACGGTTTGTTAGGGGCGGCTGGAGGTGGGTGATGACCCGTGGGGTCCACCCGTCATAGAGAAGAGAGAGGGGTGGCGAGCTGGGCCTGGTTTGCTTGGTGGGCCGGCTGGCTGGGCCGTGAGGTGAGGGGGAGAAAGGGGAGAGTGGGCTGGGGAGAGAGGGAGAGGTGGCCGGTTGGTTTTGGGATATTCCTTTCAGATAAATTGTAAAATGCAATTAAAGTTCGACATTTTATGTTTTTTTTTGAAAATATTGAATTTTTAGGTCGTTACAGTTATCCCTCGCGACGGTGCGCGAGCTGTTCTGTCGGCCATCGTCTACCCGCTCAGTGAGGAGCAACCCTTGTGTAGTGCTTGAAAATACCAGAAATAGAGGGTTCTTGAAACAGTTTGGAACTGCAAACAAGAAGAGGGAAGAAATTGAAAAGACCATGCGACGACATTTGTTTATTACCAGCGGTTTTAGGCCTTGCTAGCTGTAAAATTTCATATTTTTAAAACCCTATAGTTCTTTGGATCATAATAACTCAAAACCCTATAACCCCAAGAGCTATGCTTCGATCCCCAGTGCCGAATGAGAGCGAGCCTACATTGGTGTCGCAACAAGGCGACCTCCACTGTGAAGTGACAGTCAGACATTGGCTCGGTGTGGCTGGGCTGCATGGTCCGCAGCACCAGCTCTCATATGGGGTGGATTTTGCGCAACTAGAAGTGGGCAAAAAGCAAATTACTGCAAAATTAAAAATCTACAGGCTCGTAACCAAGAAAATGACAATCAAGCATCCCTATGATGCTTCTCGGTGAGATTAGATCTTTGGTGCCCACAAATGGACTTGGCCAGAATTCATGTGGATCTACCAAAGTGAATGTATCGAAGAAGATATATATACACGTGGTGTAAATGTTTTCAGCAAACAGCGACCAATAGAATGAGAAATGACTCCAACAACAAGACAAAATTAGAAGTCCGAGCACCTGTGATACGCAATCTCCTTCCGCGCAGCCGTGTCTTCAACGGCCACAGCCGAAAAGCCCGCTTCCTCCGCCCCTCATCCTCCCGTGGCAGATGTCTGGCAAAGGAAAGGGAAGCGAAGATGTACACCGCAAGGAAGAAGATACAGAAGGACAAGGGCATCGAGCCCTTGGAGTTCGAGGACTTCGTCGCTCAGGTGAGACCGCTCTGCCCTCTCTCGTCTCTCACTTATGTGAATTGTGGTGTTCGCTTGTGTTCCTCCTAAGTGAACTGCTCTCTGTGGTTGCCACCTCACAGGCTTTCTTCGATCTGGAGAATGGCAACACGGAGCTCAAGAGCGGCCTCAAGGACCTCTACATCAACAATGCAGTGTAAGCAGCCGTTTATACCTGTCTATGATTGCCTGCCGTTTAGTAGTTCAAAATGCCCTAATGTAATGTCATTTGGGCGATGGTGATTTTTGTCTTTGCAGCCAGATTGATGTTGTGGGGAACAGTAAGGCTGTGGTGATCCACGTCCCCTACCACGTCCGCAAGGCCTTCAAGAAGATCCACACCAGGCTCATCAGGGAGCTGGAGAAGTTCAGTGTGGCAAGGTGAATTGCTCACGCCTCAGTCTGCTATTCCTGTTTTTGCATTGCTTGAGTGCATTACATATAGCTCTGCCTAAATGAACTTAGTGGTCTCAGGATATTTGGCACATTAGTTTAACTTATACGCCAGTTTTAGTCCATGTCTTGATGCATTAAGAAATGGAGCAACAAATTTACCTCCACTAGGATATGCAGATATTGGAGTTTGATGTTGACTACATAAATTACATACCAAGTTCAGATTTGTTTAGTCTGCTACTCTGCTCACTTGATTGTTAATTATAAAGTACCAGTATATAATTTGTGGAGAATTGGCTTAAGATTCACTGATTTAGTTTTGCTTTCCACCCATGTATATGCTTGTTGAACTGAAGCTTGATATATTAGCCCTATGCATATGTAGTTGTATATTTTGTCTTCTTTTTGGACATGTGTTGTTTAAAGGCTTTTTAATTGATATTTATCCTAATCTCTAGGTAGGCATTACACTCAAAAAAGCTGGTTCATGCTACATGCCATCCACTTTTGCAGTGCTTATAATCTTTATGGGTATTCAATTTAACCTTGTTCTCGTTGTGGCCTTATGAACCTTGAATCTACATGATTGTGGGAGTATATTACGGTGCAGTATCTGATGCATATAAGCTTTTTGCCTGAATAGTATCTGTATGCTCAGTTTCTGTTAGTGCATTTAGGCCCTTTGTTTTGATGATAAATGACAATGCAATTAAAGAGCTAACGCGTTCTATTGAGTTTTATGAAGAATTGCAGGTATTCAAAAAGAGAAAAAAGAATATATGTGTATAAAGCGGAGCTTATTGAAAATTCTTATAGTTTTATTTTAATCCTTGAGTTTAGGCATGTCGTACTATTAAGAGTCACGGGAAATGAAGTGCAAGAACCGAAGCAAATGCTCAAAAACTCCTCAAAACACAAATTCCAGAACACTCCTGGCCGGAGACTCCGGCCCATTTTATTCGAGTCCAGTACACCCCTCGCCGGAGTGTCCGGGCCTGGGCCGGAGATTCCGTCCATTTTTTCTCGGACTCCAGTACACCCCTCGCCGGAGTGGCCGGCTCCCAGACGGAGACTTCGGGCATTTTATTCTAGACTCCAGAACACCCCTCGTCGGAGTGTCCGGCCCTGGGCCAGAGACTCTAGGTATTTTTCACCAAGTCCAGTACACCCCTTGCAGGAGTGTTCAGCCCCTGGCCGAAGAATCTGACGTTTGAATTCTACCTCCTTGGCACCTGTCTGAGCATTCGGCCCTGAGCTGAAAACTCCGGTGGTTTTGACACCCCAACGACTCTTTCAAAGAAGAGGAGTATAAAACACTCCTCCCAACGGACAGAACCATCTCGAAGCCTCATTTTCGACCTAAATACACTTGAGCTCATTCTTTCACTCTCTCACACTGTTGCTAAGGCTTTCTTGCTTAGATTTGAGCAAGGGAAGTGAGAGGGCAATCTTTCAAGGCTTTGAGAGCATCCCTTTGATTCCAACGAGCATTTTTGAAGATGGAAACTTGATTTCGCGTTTGTTACTCTTGGAGCTTCAAGCTTCTAGATGACTAGACGTGCTCGGGAGCTCTCAACTCGTGTGGTGAAGCCCCAGGAAGTTTGTATTGCCCTCCCGAAAGGGATTTGATAGTAAAGCGCTTATCTCAACCTTAGTGGTCTTCTTGAGAGAGAAAAAAGGTTGAGTGAAACCCGGTTCCTTGTGAACCTCTCAACGGAGATGTAGGATCCTTAGTTGATCTAAACTTCGGGTTAAATCTTTATGTCTCCGTGTGCTTCTTGTTTTCTACCGGTTTGAGATCTATTACTCTTGTTATTTACATTTCGGCATCGATCTATTAGGGTAGCTTGTTCTAGCTTTATTTACTTGCTCCTGTTTGCTCTAGAACTTTCACGTTATCTTTTGTTTCAAGTAATTTGCTAGATCTAGCTTAAAATTTCAGTATTCGAAGTTTACAGTGTTTATCGAGTGTCTGGCTTTGAACCGGAGTGTTCGACGCCGAAGTGTTTGGTCAGTGTCTGAAGTTTTCGACGCTGGCGTGTCCGGCCTGCGGCCAGAGTTTCTAGTTAAGGACTGACAGCCTGTTTAAGTCTTAATTTGCTTAAAATTTTTAAGTTGGCCTATTCACCCCTCTCTAGGTCACTTTCAATTGGTATCGGAGCCAAACTCTCTGAATCGAGCTTAACTGCTTGGAGAGACGATGAAGGGTCTAAGGGAAGCTAGTCAAGCAAGCGAAGAATCAAGCAAAGAAGTTGAACAATCTTCTTCAAGTGAGAATGAAGGAGAATCCTTCTCATTCCTTAAGAGGAAGGCCAAAGAAGAGAAGAAGAAAAAGAAGAAGGAAGCTAAAAAGGACTACTCCAAAACTCCTTTCAATTATTGTCGTCATAACTCTAACACCAACTTCTTGTCGTTACCCAATGGTAAACCACCTCAATTTGATGCGGGTGAACTATACCAAGTGGAGGCACAACATAAAGTATTATCTATTTTCGCTCCATCCGAGCATGTGGGATATTGTTTGTACAGGTGTTGATTATCCGGATAGTGATGATGATGAAAAACTCACTCTGAAACAAGAATAAGATCTTCACCGAAATGCTCAAGCGGTGACGGTTCTTCTCTCATCACTAAACCAAGTGGGGTTCAACAAAGTTGATGGGTTGAGCTCGGCAAAGGACATTTGGTATACACTTCGAGTTGCTCATGAAGGCACTAAGACAATAAGGATTGCAAAGATTGAGAAGAATTGGAAAGATTTGTGATGGAAGACAATGAAACCCCTCAAGAGATGTACAATCGGCTCAAGATTCTCCTCAATAAGATTAGAGCCTATGGAAGCAAGAATTGGACCGATCGTGAAATTGTCAAGAAAATGATTATGGCTTACACGATTAGGAACACAACCTTATGTACACTAATTTGTGAGAGCCCTAACTATAAGAAGATGTCTCTCGATGAAGTGATTGACAAGATTATCAATCATGAGATGATAGAGAAAGAAGCTCAATATGTAAAGAACTTGTCAAAAAGTACCTCAAGCTCAAAAAACCAAGACATAGCATTCAAAGCATGCAAAAAAAGCAAAGACAAGAAGGTAGTTGAAGAAAGCTCAAGCGATGAAGATGAAAGCTCTGACTTTGATGATGAATGACATGGCTCTCTTTGTCAAGAGGTTCAAAAAGTTCATGAGAAAGGAGCGGAACTACCGTGATGACAAGAAGAAAGAGAAACCAAAGTCAAGAGGCATAAGAGCTTGCTACGATTGTAGAAAGTATGGGCACTTTATTGCAAATTGTCCACATGAGAAGAAAGAAGAAAATGATGAAAAGAAGAAAAAGGAGAAGTAGTTCAACAAAGACGAGAAATTTTCAAAGAAGAAGTACACCAATGAAGCCCATATAGAAATGGAGTGGGACTCAAATGAAGAGAGTTCCGTTTCGGGTGATGAAGAAATTGCTACATTTGCCATCAAGAAATCTTTATCAAACAAATCTCTCTTCACCAACCTCAAAAAGAGGGCAAGCGTAAGGTAAAAATCAAATCCAACCTCCCTCATAAATATGTTAGCAGTGATGAGAAAATAGATAATGATAGTGAAGATGAGGCTTTGCTTAAAGGCTTAAGTAAAAGTGCTATCACTAAAATTAAGATGCTCATAGATCAAATAGTTGAGAGGGATGAGATTCTTGAGAATCAAGAGAACTTGTTCATTCTTGAAAAGACAAGAATAGAAACCTTGAACTTGATAAGCTCTTAACTTAAAAAAGAAGAAAATGAAGAGTTAGACCAACAACTTGCTTTATGCAAGGAGACTTGTATGAATTTTGAGAGTTCAAGTGGTGCTCTTCAAATACACTATGATGCCTTGAAAAAGGCTCATAAATATCTTGAAGTGCAATTTGATACTCTTTGGTCTAACTCCAAATTTAAAGATGCATCTAACTCAACTAAAGCTTACACAAGTAAACATTGTGTTAGATGTAAGAATATTTATATTGAAGCTTATGCTACTAATGTCAAATTGATTCATGACTTGAAAGATCAAGTGAAAACCTTGAAAGGGCAAGTTCACCAAAAGAAGAAAAACTTTATGGTAAGAAGGTTAAATATGTAAGAAGTGCATATTTAAACACAAAGAGCCCTCATGTGAAGGATGGTATTGGTTATGTTCGTAGTGGAAAGTAAAATGCAAGAGAATTCAAGAATGACCAATAATTCTCAAAATTCACAAAAGAGAGAGCCTACCAAAAAAAGCATTTCAAGAGCAAAGTCACTAATGATCTTTTCAAGTCTCATAATTAATTGTAAAGTCCAACATGGATTAATTTCAAGAGCTCGTACCAAGAATGTTCAAGCAAATAGCTCCTCTAGTGAAGAGGAGAAAGTTTCGGTGCGTAGTACTTTGATCAAGAGGAAGAGCAGCCCAGTCGCTCTTCTAGCGGCATTGTGATTCAAGACCCTCAAGAGGGCGGTTCTTCTCAACCATCTTCTAAGAAGAAGACCGCTCACCCAAAAGCAAAAGGAAAAGGGCTTGTGGGTGGGCCAACCGATTTAGATGTGTTAGCGGGACAGCACAAGGGTGCACGTACTCTCAAGCGAAACTTTGTCTATCGTGTGCATTATCCCAAGGTGGAGTACCCTCCCACTGTCACCCCAGGATGATGGTAGACTACAAGAGGGGTACACATGATTTGATGCCCAATAGACTGGAGGATCCCTGTTTGTATGAGACTAAGGATGGAGTCGCAGATCATAGGTTCCATAACATGTTTCAGCTTGATTGGTACAGATCCGTGATCTATGACAAGAAGAAGAATAGGACCACCCCAATGAAATGGATCGATTGGGATTACAAGGAGAGGAAGAAGGATACTGTGTTTGATGAGGTGATCAAAATGTCTGAAGCCAGGAACGTGAAGAAGATCATGGGTTTCAAGCACGGCTGGAATGAGGAGCTTATAGCTCAGTTTTATTCCGCAATGAGGTGCTGCATTGGAGCCTTGAAGGCAATCATTTTCATGCGTCTCATCGGTTCTTTGCCTTAGTTCTTGGGTTTGATGATGAAGATCTTGCCAAGGAGAATGTGCATGGAGGTAGGACATTGGACAATGAGGAGATCACTTTCATGTATGACCGTGACTTTGGGCCTCCTATCTATGGGATAGTTCATGGTATGACTCCCTACTACAGGACTCACAGCTCTTTTCTGCCACACTCTAGACCCCAAGAGTGGTGATGCTACCAGTGTCTTGCATAACACGAAGACTTTGCTTTCTTGTATGCAAGACCATCCAAGGAGAAGGGGTTTAGTGTGTTTCAGTTCATCTACTCTTCCATCATCGAGAACTCCGTCTCTGCCTCAAAGAGTTGTGGATGTGGATATGCTCCCTTCATCATGGCACTCATTGAGCAAACTTGTGGCACTGAGCTAGCTCATGACAAAGTCCATAGTCTCTACAGAGTCCACCCCATTAAGATCTTAGCTGTTCCTTCTTCCGTTGGAGCAACTTCCACTTTCACTAGGTCTCGCTTTGGCAAGACCCAATCCTCGAGTAAGAAGAGCTCTTTGATCTCTAGAGCTCTTAGATTGATCTTCAACCTTTTTGGGAAGGTATTCTCTTCACTGAAGTCATTTCAATCGAATGGAATATTTCATTCGAATGGAAATGATCAATTTGCTTAGCATTTTTTCCTTTTACTAATTGTTTCAGACACACCAAGCCGGAAGCAGAAAGCCACCATTCCTTTACCTCTTGCCAGGAAGACAATGCCTAACAAGATGGCATTTGGAACTGATCTTACAAATACTGAGAATAAACAGGATAAGATGGACCCTGCTATAGAGAATAAAGGTAACTCTTGCATGTTAGTAGTAATATAGTGGAGGCTTTAGAGAGGCAACTTGGGCAAGGGAGCAGGGGAGCGAATTTTTTTTATGGACCTTTCCACCCTGCTGGTGCAAAGAAACAAGAGGTTAGGGAGAAGAAGAGGAAATCCATACAAGACTAGGAGAACATTGCTGTGTCCTTCTGTCAACAATATCAAGTTATTGTTGATACAAAGTAAGCTTTCAGATTTTGGAGCAACTAAAGTTAATTCATACATTTAGGATATAGTGAGAGAAGAAAAAGTCAGTTGTTAATGTTTAGGATACAAAGTAAGGTTTTAGATTTTGGAGCAACTAAAGGCAGCTGGCGGTGAAGCGCATGATGGATACGTCCTACCAGACGGAGGTCATCGAGAGGACGTAGTCAGGTTCGTCGATGATTCTGAATGTTTGGGGAATTTTTTTTGCTCATGTGATTCTTCATTGGGGTTTGACCTGATCTGATTTCCGCTGTTGTGTTGTTGATGTAGAGGATCCGTATCTGAATGAGGGGAAGCGCACGGAGCTGTCTTTGCAGTTGGGACTGACTGATAGGCAGCTGCATATGTGGTTCTATCACATACAGATGGGTCATAGCAGGTAGTATATCTACCATGGATAGTTTTCATAGAATGTTTCTGCAAACAACTTGATTTTATCATTTCTTGGCATGTAATAAATACTCTTGTAAAAAAATGTTCAGACTTTTTGTCATTTTTTGCTTGCTAATATACCTGAGCTTCTCTACTCCTTTGAAATTGAAGGATCAAGGGTGAAGTTGTTTCACACCAGGATGATTCAATGAGAATATATTTAACCTGATGTGTCCAAAATGGTCAAAATTTAATTTTGATTCCATGAGAAGATATTGGACTATTGTTATTAAAATTGCGGAAATTTAGAGTTTTGTTCCTTGTCTGTACTGTTCTGAACCTGGATTCCAGCAAGCTCGTCGCTATCAAGCAGGTTCTGAAGCTTCCTCCTTGCTTAGGATTTTGGGAGGGATGTCTTGTTGCGAATTGATTAAATATTTTGTTGAATCATGGATAAGGAGGTTCTGATCGGTAGCAACAATGCAACCAGGGAGAAATTCCAAGTAAAATGCGTTGCTGTTGTACCTCTTTTATCTTTATTAATTGCGTTTTGTTTGTCTAGACGCATTTAAGGGAGCTGGAGAACAAAGGAAAGATGCATAAGAACATTAACACCTCATTGTTGTTGTAAGCGCATTAGACATTGTGACATGTTCCTTCGTTTCAGTGATGGTGTTTGATCTAAAGTTTTGTTTGACCTAGGGATACATTAGGACAGCACAGGGATTATCGGATAGGCTGATATATCTAGAAATCTTAAGTATTTTTTTTGTTAGCACGGGCATTAGGACTTAAATATACTAATTCCTTAATGTCCAGACCAACAAAGCAGAGGTACTATTCCCTAGCGTTGGGTGCTTCCTGATTGCAGCCATCCTGGAATCACTCATCCAATCTTCCAATGCTGCTGACAATTAGGAGAGGCTAACAAAATCCTTGACAAACCACGCAAGGTAGTACAATATAGTCTTCTTTAAATTTTTGTTGCTGTTCTGTGGTGTGTGATTTTCTGTCCAAGTTTTTTCAGCTTGGAAACAGTTGTACGGAACATCATGGTGATTTTTTGAATGCTCAACAAGAACACTGCTAATGGAGATTTTTCCGAACACCTCCTTGATAAAAGGTATGTACTATTATTTCTTTAACTGTACGGGCACCCTTTTTTCTTCTAGATTGATTTTCTGATTGAACTCACAGCAAAGACACAGCATGGAATATTTGATGCTATTTTAAAAGTAATCATTGATTTTTACTCGGATCCCTAGCCTATCTCTGATAGCCTGTGATCCCTAGCTCCTGATCAACCGTTTGATCCAGCTGTCCTTTCTCACTCAAAGATGGTTTTTAAGGTAAATGCATCTCTTTTCTATTAAATTACAAGGGTTGTTTTGTGAACGGTAGATTTTTACGACATTGCATTATTGCAATATTATATGCTTCACAAGATTCTATCAAAATGATTAATGGATTATATATATGATAGCATTTACTCAAGGAAGACAATGTTGGCATCAGTTCGCATCTCATTGAAGCATCGGTACTGATCTTTTGTGTTCTGCCAGATTATTTTTGTGAGTTTTTCGGAGGAGATAGTAGGAATGAAGGAAATGTTCACAGCAATGGCCACAAATCACAATGGTGCCATTACATATGATGAGAAAAAAAAGAAGGTAACTGAACGAGAATGCATCACATTGTCTTTTCATATCAGAAAGGAGTTGTATTATGCTTGCTCATAGCGTAGCACAGACACTTAGATACGAAATCTGAAACAATTCTTTCTATTAGGAAAGTAAATTGTTAATGTTGATTCTAAAAAAGGAAAAAATGAAAAAAAAATTCTGAAACAATTCTTTCTATTAGGTTAAGTCAGTTGTTAATGTTTCTTTCGGAATGGCTTGTACAATGTCATAAAAGTTGAATGCATTATTTGCCTTTGATTGTATTCAATTTAAATGCAATAAACGGATGGCCATTTCATGAAAAGGAAATGCAGATATTAAACCATGCTGCAAACTTGTTTCTAGAAAAATCTGATCGCATTAATGTCAGTATTGTCCGTATTTACATATTGAAGAGGGATTGCATTAGGTTGCTTTGTCCGGAGCGTAGCACAAGCACTCGGACTTCTAATTTCGTCTTTTTTGTTGGAGTTATTTCTCAAATCTATTGATACACCATGTGTATATATATCTTCTTTGATATATTCACTTTGATAGATCCACATGTATTTTAGTAAATTTATTTGTGGGCGCTAAAGATCTAATCTCATCAAGAAGCATCATAGAATGCTAAAGATCTAATCTCACCAAGAAGCATCATAGAAATGCTTGGTTGTCATTTTTTTTTACGAGCTTGCAGATTTTTAATTTTACAGTAATTTTCTTTTTGCCCACTTCCAGTTGTGCAAAATCCACCTTACACGAGAGCTGGTGCTGCGGCCCAGCCACACCGAGCTGACTGTCACTTAACGGTGGAGGTCACATATCGCTCCCATTCGGCATCAGGGATCGAGCATAGCTCTTGATGTTATGCTGTTTTGAGTTATTATGATCAAAGAACTATAGGGTTTTAAAAATATAAAATCTTACAGCTAGCAAGGCCTAAAACCGCTAGATATAAACAAATGTCGTCGCATGATCTTTTCAATTTCTTCCTCTTCTCTGTCTACAGTTCCAAACTGTTTTAAGAACCCGTACCGCACCTGCCTCCAGAGAAGCAGCGGCTAGAAGCCACATTTTTTAAAAAATAAAAAAATAAAAAATCGATAGACAGTGCTACCATTTTACTCTTCATTTTTATGTTTTTTTTTTCTCGAACAATCTTCATCAAACCTCGCCTTCCCTGCTACGATGCCTTGATTATTAAGGCCACGTAGACAACGAGGATAATAAAATCGAGATCGTCAGGAACAGCTTGACAAAATAAACAGCTTGGAAAAGGAGCCTCCAATTGATCCCTCGATCGATCGATCCATCGAGGTGGGAGGAGGAAATCTCGGCAGGAATTCTTGGGCCGTCGCGCCGGCGAACCACCTCCTCCGAAGACTGGGCGAGGCAGCGACAGCAGCTTGCAGCAGAGGGGAGGGATCCCGTCTCGCTCCGAAGCGGTCGCCGCGCTGGGGGCAATTCACTCGCGCCCCTCCTTCCTCTGGTGGCGGAACCCTAATGCAGTCCCGAGCCTAGCGGCCATGGACTTCGCTAGCCGCCACGCCGTGGCGGAGCCAGCCCCAGCCCCACCCTCCTCCGCGGGCGCCGGCGCCGAGGAGCCCGAATACCACGCCCGGTACTTCGTCGTCAAGCACTCTTGGAGGGGCAGGTACCGCCGTATCCTCTGCATCGCCTCCTCCGGCGTCGTCACACTCGACCCCGCCACGCTCAACCTCACCAACTCTTACGATATCGGCACCGAGTTCGACCGCGCCGAGCCCCTCGCCGCCTCCGACGAGTTCACGCTCGCCGTCCGCACCGATGCCCGCGGCAAGTTCAAAGCCACGCGCTTCTCCTCCCCGCTACGCGTTGGGATACTCACCGAGCTTCACCGCCTGCGCCCGGTGCACCCCGCACTCGACTTCCCCGTCCTCCATCTCCGACGGCGCACCCACGAGTGGGCCCCCTTCGTAAGTGCCCGCCCCTCTTCCCGAATCTTACCCCGTACGCTCAGCTTCGCGTCCAACTAATAACTACTGTGGCATCCTCCTATCACTAATAACGAAATAGCAATGCTCATTTCTGCAAGTAGTTTTACTTCAGGATCCTGTGCTGATCAGTTGATGTTCCATACCCAATTCCATCTGCATGCAGCATACCCTTCTTGCTGATTGTTTGTTCACTCTTTCAGATTGTGGCATAGCACCCAATTTAGTTCTGTAAGCTACTGATTGAGGCAGAACCCATGTTGAAAACACTGACGCACTTTCAAAATAATCTTTCCTGCCAATTCACTGTCATTTTGGACCTGTAGGCAGATTGGCAGAAAGGAAATCTGAATACTTTCAATTCAACTCGTGCCAAAAATAACATGCTGAATAAATAGGTTCAACCGGCTATTAGAACAAGATGGTTCCAATGCACCACTGAAACAATGATAGCTTAAATAGTTAGCTGATTTAAGGGTCCCACTATGTAGCACTGAAATAATCTGCTGTCATTTACTTACCAAATGCTGCAATGAATGTCACCAGTTGTCTGATAGCTCATACTTGTCTTACTGACTGTGAGCAAACATTCTGTAGAGGCTCAAGATCACTTCGGTGGGTGTTGTGTTACTTGAGGCTTCTGGTCATCCACGCTGGTGCTTAGACTTCAGAGATATGGCTTCTCCTGCTATTGTGATCTTGACGGCTAACTATGGCAGGAGGACTGCTGAAGGTGGTGGGTTTGTGCTATGCCCTCTTTATGGTAGGAAGTCAAAAGCATTTATGGCTGCTTCAGGCAGCACAAATACCTCAATTATATCACATATGGTACACCCTCCTACCCTTAAGTTGCACCTCCTAGTTGTTCCACTCATTCCTAGTAACGCACATTTTCATAGATTAATTTATCTTTTTAATATTGGCTACCTTTCAGACAAAAACTGCCAAGGTGATGATTGGATTATCTCTATCTGTGGACAATTCACAGTCGATGACAGCCGCTGAGTTTATAGCAAAAAGAGGTAAGTATTTTATATCTAATAATGATGATGAACATTATTTGTACCCCTCTTTTATCAGTTGATTTTTTGTTTGTGATCACTATACTTTCTTGGAACTTGAAGACTTTGTTGTTGTTGTTGTTGTCATGTTAAAGTTCTAATTATAATGGTGAAGATAGTTATTGATACTTCTATATAATTTATGCTCGCTTTTGATTTTTGAATTATCCTTCCAAAATGAAATAAATTTGAGTGCCACCTTCAGCTATATGATTGATAAAAAAATACCCATTTTATCATTTATAGTAACAACTATATCTATGCCACGATTGAAAATTTATATGTTTTGTTCCCAACGAGACATGATTATGATCTCATTTGATTTTAATTGCATGTGGGCTTTTTTTCCCAGCTATGGATGCTGTTGGAGCTGCTGAAACTCGCCATGGAGAATGGTCAGTCACAAGATTACGCCCAGCTGCGCATGGCACTGCTAACATTGAGAGCTTGAGTTTGGGTGTTGGGCCAAGGGGTGGACTTGGAGAACAGGGTGACTCTGTTTCTCGACTGCTTGTTCTTACAGACACTTCTCTGGTTGAAAGACGACCAGAGAACTATGAGGTACAATTTCCTCATTATATTAAGAATTATCGATGCTTATTACATATGTACATGTGTGGTATCATTCAGCCATTATCATAGTCAGAGGAAATGGTACTTAGTTCAAGCGAAAAGGGAACTTTGATTTGCACTTACATCACGGTTTTCTCCCTTGGATATGTTTTTCCTGTGTTGCCTGTCATTTCTTTTTAGTTTGTTTTAAATCATCTACCATTATTTTTGTTCTCTAACCCACCCCGCTTGTTTGGGGCAAAAGGATTGATTGTTGTTTCTGCTTGTCATTTGTTTTCTGTATCTTTTATATTGGCAGTGTCTTACTTATTTACTCCGAATGTCTATCCAGGCTGTCATTGTTCGACCTCTCTCAGCAGTAACTGCCCTGGTTCGATTTGCAGAAGAGCCGCAGATGTTTGCATGTGAATTCAATGATGGCTGCCCGATTCATGTAAGTATGAAGTTACTCTCTCAGTAAGCAATACAAATGCCTTCTAATGCTTCTGTTTTTTTCTTGTGCAGGTATATGCAAGTACTTCTCGTGACAATTTACTCGCTACAGTTCTTGATGTTTTACAAAACCAGGTATGGTTTCTTTAATCCTTCTCAATCTCAATACGCACCACCTAAGGTCAAGTGGTCAACAACTCAATATGTACTGCCTTAATTCATTTTGACGCTCAGTTTTACTTGGTATCACATATGATCACTTCGCTTGTACTTTATTCCAACCATTTTAACATAAAATAAAGGCATGCATTGGTGAGCGTTCAGTTCAATTCACTTATCTTCATTCACAGTTTCATACACAAATTCTGGAAGGTAATACTATCTCCAAATGCGTGCATGTATTGTTACAGTTCTTTGTTCAAGTAACAATATGCTTTGCTAAGCACGAGAAATGCAATGACCAGAGCACTTGAATAAGCACCTTACATGTTCCCATTTTAATGTGTATTCTTTATTTTTCTCCATAGAACACTACCATTTTCACATGTTCTCATTCCAAATGTAACGGATCTGCTGCATAGAAAGTCAAATATAAATTATTCGGATTTGTCTTTATGATGTCCTTGAAATTGTTCTGATGCAGCTGGGAGTAGATTTGTATATTTGATGCTGATAGTATGCAAAGTCTAATGTATGCTCATGATAGTCTAATGTAACATATCTGCTGCTTGTGTTTTCTGTTTCTCACCTTAATATTTTTAGCCTCACATTTCCTTTAATTTCCTTTGTTGCTTTCAGAGGCAGTGTGCAATTCCAGTGCTACCAAGGCTAACAATGCCTGGTCACCGCATTGATCCCCCTTGTGGTGGAACACATCATCAGATAGCTCATCATGGTCCATTCGACATTGAGGCTGCCACCATGCATATAAAACATTTAGCTGCAGCTGCTAAAGAGGCTGTAGTTTCATCAGACACTATTCCTGGAGCTAAAATCAGATTATGGCGTAGAATAAGGGAGTTTAATGCATGTGTACCCTACACTGGAGTCCCTATCAATATTGAAGTACCTGAAGTTGTCTTAATGGCTTTAATTAGTCTTCTTCCAGCCACACCACACAACCTCCCTGCTGATGCTCCTCCTCTTCCGCCACCTTCTCCAAAAGCAGCAGCAACAATAATGGGATTTGTTGCATGCTTACGCAGGCTACTTACATCAAGAAGTGTGGCATCACATGTGATGGCATTTCCTGTTGCTGTAGGGCGAATAATGGGTTTGCTTAGGAATGGTTCAGAGGGAGTGGCAGCTGAAGCTGCTGGGCTTGTGGCCATGCTAATTGGTGGCGGCCCTCGTGATGCATCCACATTAGTGGATGCAAGGGGTGAATCCCATGCTACCTACATGCATGCAAAGTCTGTACTGTTCTCGCAATCAATCTATGTTCCAATCCTTGTTAACAGATTGAAGCCAATATCAGTTTCACCATTATTATCTTTGTCCATTGTGGAAGTCCTTGAAGCTATGCTTTGTGAACCCCATGGTGAAACAACACAACATGCTACTTTTGTTGAGCTATTGCGTCAAGTTGCTGGTTTGCGTCGTCGTTTGTTTGCATTATTTGCACATCCTTCAGAAAGTGTACGAGAGACTGTTTCTGTTATTATGCGTACAATTGCTGAGGAAGATGCAATAGCAGCAGAGTCAATGCGTGATGCAGCATTGAAGGATGGTGCTCTTCTGAGGCATTTGCTAAATGCATTCTTCTTACCTGATGGTGAGCGACGGGATGTTAGTCGGCAACTTGTTGCACTTTGGGCTGATTCTTATCAACCTGCTCTGGATTTGCTGTCAAGAATACTTCCTCCTGGACTTGTTGCTTATCTTCATACTAGATCAGATGAAGATTCACAGAGTCAATATGATGAGGCACCGTTAAGCAGGAGGCAGAAACGGATACTTCAGCAGAGGAGGGCTCATATTAGTAAAACTGTGGCAGCACCAGAACAAGGGATGCTCTCAAATAACGTTGATGATGGGGAACTCTTCAGGCACACCAATGTGGGTACTTATGGTGGAGCAGATGTGCATCAGAGGCATAGTGGTCAGTACCCTTCTATGAACGCTCCTTCACCAGGTATAAGTATTGATCCTTCTCTTGCAGTTTCAGTTCCACATGGTTCTATACCTGAGGGCCTTCCTGAAAATAATCATCCTATGGTGTCACCACAACTTGATTCACATGTTTATTCAGCAGACTCCAGTGCTAATGGCAACCTTGTCAGCTCTACACATTCAGATTTCTCAGTCCCTGCACAGATTGTGGTTGAAAACACTCCTGTTGGCTCTGGAAGACTCCTGTGCAATTGGTATGGATTTTGGAAAGTGTTTAGTCTGGATCACAACAGAGCAGATTTGATATGGAATGAATGCACAAGGCAAGAACTGAAGGAAGCATTGCAAGCTGAAGTTCATAACCTTGACGTAGAGAAAGAAAGAACCGACGACATTGTCCCTAGAAGCTCAGTCACAGAGGATGCTGATGGTAGTGACAGCTTACCTAGAATTTCATGGAATTATGCTGAATTTTCAGTTAGCTACCCTAGCTTGTCCAAAGAAGTCTGTGTGGGGCAATACTATTTACGGTTGCTACTTGAAAGTGGAAGCAACTATCGAGCACAGGACTTTCCGCTACGTGATCCTGTTGCCTTTTTTAGAGCTCTATATCATCGATTTTTGTGTGATGCGGATATTGGTCTTACTGTGGATGGTGCAGTTCCTGATGAGCTGGGTTCATCTGATGTTTGGTGCGACTTGGGTAGACTGGATGGCTTTGGTGGAGGTGGAGGTTTTTCTGTAAGAGAACTTTGTTCAAGGGCAATGGCTATAGTTTATGAGCAACATTATAAAGTTATTGGGTCCTTTGATGGCACCGCCCATATTACTGTTCTGTTAGACAGAACTGATGATAGGGCATTAAGGCATCGTTTGCTACTTCTATTAAAGGTTGGTTGCACTTTGTAACTTCCTCTTGTTTTTATTTTTTTATTTTTTAGTGTCCAGTATGATGGCACAAGATACAAATCAACAGGATTTCTTACGCTTTCTTTGTATTTCTTGTTACAGTACATTAGAATACATAAATCTCTTGACATGGTCTTGGTGGACATAAATTTTGATCAATATTGACATGTTGGGAAATTTTTTTTGTTGTGTTTGTATTTTTTGCTGATGTGACATATCTTCAGTATGCTGAGGAAGCAGCCCCTTCTGTTTCTCTCTTTTGTAGGCATTGATGAATGACCTTTCAAATGTTGAAGCTTGTGTTTTAGTTGGAGGCTCTGTTTTGGCTGTTGATTTGCTTAGTGTTGCTCATGAAGCATCTGAGCGGACTGCTATTCCTTTGCAATCTAATCTCATCGCAGCCACTGCTTTTATGGAACCTCCGAAAGAGTGGATGTACATTAACAAGGATGGTATGCAAGTTGGTCCATTTGAAAAGGATGCTATCCGAAGGCTATGGTCAAAGAAGTCGATTGATTGGACAACAAAATGTTGGGCTTCTGGTATGTCTGACTGGAAAAGGTTACGTGACATCCGAGAACTGCGCTGGGCACTTTCTATCAGAGTTCCTGTTCTGACACCTACTCAGGTATTGAAACTGATGCTACTGATAAGACACATGGGCGGACATACAAATTTTGCTTCCTTTTCCCCTTTCAATAGTTATCATTCTATAAGAAAAATATATTTCTAAACTTCCTTATTGTGACTCTCTGACTCATGCAAAATGAATTTCTGTTTACAGATTGGGGATGCTGCACTATCCATACTGCATAGTATGGCATCTGCACACTCTGATCTTGACGATGCAGGCGAAATTGTAACTCCAACTCCTAGGGTGAAACGTATATTGTCAAGTCCAAGATGCCTTCCTCATGTTGCTCAGGTGTCCTTTAGCTTGAGTTATTTGTTTTCTTTCCGTCATCAGCTGAGATTAGATGTTGTCGCTACACTGGTTTTGCTGTTTTGGTGGTCAAAATTATATGTGATGAACAGGAGTGTTCCTTGTGCCGTGGCACAAGAGAGGGTTTTGCGCTGAAGGTGTGACGGGATGAATGAGGGCTCTTAATGCCTCTTTTTTTTTTTAGTGCTGAACCTGTATTAGTAGGTCAGTGCCTGAGATTAGAATCTAAATGAACCGCAAATGCATACTGTTGAAATAAAAGGGCAGCCGGGTGCATGTAGCTCCCACTTGCGCATGATCTGGAGAAGGTTCTGACACTGGATTTTTTGTACACAACCTTTCCCTGCATTTTTATAAAAGGCTGTTTCCAGGACTCAGAACACATGACCTCATGGTCACAAGGCAGCATCTTAATACATATTGGTGGATAAGATAAAAAAAAACAAATAAAGAAGCTCTACCAAGGAGACCCAAATCAACTACTGCCACTCAACCACACAATGCATGGTTCAGGACCTCAGGCGATGGTAGTAAAGACCTAACAGGTGTAGATGGTTGTGCCTGGTCATTCTAATCTAGTGTCTTGAGCATATATTTAAGTTCAGAGCAAAGAGTGCATGTGTTTTTTTAGTCTATTCGCCTATATAATATAATGTCATACTAGTTCTCCTGTGTGTTAGAGAAATAAAATTTGTATATGGGAATATCTTTCATTCCCGAAAGTTAAAATGCAAGTGACATTCATGTTTGCAAATATAAATGGTATGGATGATGACGTCATTAAACTCAAGTGATGGAAGTGACCATTAATTAAAATATCACTAAATTGTGATTCTTTAGTAAACCTGTTAGTATCGATATCAACAGTACAGTACAGTCAGTTGTGTGTTCATGTCTTAGATTGTGTTAAATTCATTGAACTCATCAATTTCTCTCCTTTTAATCCCCTTTTTGTTATGTTTTCTCTTTGTTTTGAATATTTTCATTGATTATACATGGACAGAGAAAGATTATAACACTTCGAAATGGTATAGGCTATGCTTACAGGAGAACCAAGCATTGTTGAAGCAGCTGCCTCATTGCTTAAGGCTATTGTTACAAGGAACCCTAAAGCTATGATTCGGTTATATAGCACTGGTGCCTTTTACTTCGCACTAGCATATCCTGGTTCAAATCTTCTATCACTTGCACAACTCTTTTCTGCTACACATACTCATCAAGCTTTTCATGGTGGTGAAGAGGCAGCAGTATCTTCATCTTTGCCTTTGGCAAAGCGTAGTGTACTAGGTGGGCTGCTCCCAGAATCTTTGTTATATGTCTTAGAACGCAGTGGCCCTTCTGCTTTTGCAGCTGCAATGGTATCTGACTCAGACACACCAGAAATTATATGGACCCACAAAATGCGAGCAGAAAACCTTATCCGTCAGGTCTTTATCTGATATTTTGTTGTTATTACATTAAACATGTGCTTTTTAAGTCTTCTATTCTAATCATAATTATATTATTTTGTTTGTCCAATCCGTTTTAGCAGGTTCTACAGCATCTGGGTGATTTTCCTCAGAAATTGGCTCAACATTGCCATTCATTGTATGATTATGCCCCTATGCCACCTGTGACTTACCCAAATTTGAAAGATGAGATGTGGTGCCATCGATACTACCTTCGTAACCTATGTGATGAGATTAGGTTTCCGAATTGGCCCATTGTTGAACACGTGGAGTTTTTGCAATCATTGTTGGTAATGTGGCGTGAAGAATTAACTCGTCGTCCTATGGATTTGTCTGAAGAAGAAGCCTGCAAGATACTGGAAATTTCTCTTGATGATCTTGTACTTGGTGAAAATGGTGATAGCAAACAATCAACCGAGTTGAGTTCAGCTGATTTGGGAAACAAAATTGAAAACATTGATGAGGAGAAGCTTAAACGACAATACCGGAAGTTGGCGATTAAATACCATCCTGACAAAAATCCAGAGGGAAGGGAGAAGTTTGTTGCTGTGCAAAAGGCTTATGAGCGATTGCAGGTGCTCCTTTGTTATATGGTCATTAATACAAAAACCACCAGTTGTATGGTTTATCCTTTTGTTTCCTGTGATGTTTTGACACGTTTGTTTTCTTTAATTTGATGATTGGCACAATATTTTTTCCTGTGACACACCTTTTTTACTTCAAAATCCACCCTAGAAATATAACATTGTTATAAAATTGAGATATGTTGTCTCAATTGACTATTTACAGAAATCTATGACCTACACATGCAGGCAAGTATGCAGGGATTGCAGGGGCCACAAGTCTGGAGGCTTCTACTCTTATTAAAGGCACAATGCATCTTGTACAAGCGATATGGACATGTCCTGGAACCGTTCAAATATGCTGGTTATCCCATGTTGCTCAATGCAGTTACTGTAGATAAGGATGACAGCAACTTCCTTTCATCTGATAGGGCTCCTCTTCTGATAGCTGCTTCGGAGTTAATTTGGCTGACGTAAGCTAGTACAGACTTTAACTATATTTATATATTTTCCTTAAAACTATTCATCTTGATTAACATCCATTATCTCATATTCTTGTTGTAATTTTCTGTTAGATGTGCATCCTCTTCATTAAATGGAGAAGAGCTTATACGAGATGGTGGTATTCCATTGTTGGCAACTCTTCTTTCACGTTGTATGTGCATTGTTCAGCCCACAACTCCAGCAAATGAACCAGCTGCAAGAATAGTCACCAACATAATGCATACATTCGCTGTACTCAGTCAGTTTGAGTCAGGGAGAGGTGAGATTCTGAAGTTTGGTGGCCTTATCGAGGACGTTGTGCACTGTACAGAGCTTGAATTTGCTCCCTTAGCTGTGGATGCTGCTCTTCAAACAGCTGCTAATGTTGCAGTATCTTCTTGCTTGCAAAACGCTCTGCTTGCGGCTGGATTTCTATGGTACTTTCCTGCCATCCCATGCACTTGCTACTATTTACATGAATATTAGATATTGAATGACTTTATTCTATGCATATTGTACTTGTTGACTTAATAGAAACAATGCATTAGGAGAAAAACAAGGCATGCCTAAACACATAGTTATAATAGTGTTATATGTTCAAAATTTACTTGCAGGTATGTGCTGCCCCTACTGCTTCAATATGATTCTACAGCAGAAGAGAACGAAACTAGTGAGACACATGGTGTTGGGGCAAGGGTGCAGATTGCCAAAAATCTGCATGCTGTTCGTGCAACTTATGCTTTGTCAAGGCTATGTGGTTTCAGTAGCGATGGAATATCGAGCCCTTCTAACCAAGCTGCATACAATTCTCTAAGAGCACTTCTTACTCCTAAGCTTGCTGACATGTTAAGAAATGACCCACCCAAAGAGCTATTGTCAAATCTGAATTCAAATTTGGAATCACCAGAGGTAATGAGTTCTATTGCCAATTGTATTGTAACATATGCATCTTGTAAAGCTCTTGCCATGATATGCAGTATCCTAAGCAACTTGCTAGTATTTTACCTGTATAACAAACCAAAAGCTAATTTTTTTTTTCTGACTGCATTATCATGGTCACGTAGACAGACACATGCTTTTATGCGTATGGCTATGCCTATTTCTTCATGACCATATAGACTCAGACTCAGTTATGGAGTTGCCATCAGAGTGGATCTATTTTATTCTTCCAATGCATCAAGGACACTTTCAGCCGCATTCTCCTGAGTTCGTAACTTCTTATTAGCAATAAAGTGGGCAAGCAATGAACAGACAATCTCGAAATGTTGATGCATGTTATTTGCTTCATCAGTAGGCATCATCTCATTGCTTCATAAGGAGGAACTGTAATCTGCTACTTATGGCACTACTTTTGCAATTATTATTCAACAGTATACAATTAGTATATTGTACATGTGCAAACAATTCACGTCATATAAGTTAAACCTGTCATTGTGAGCAATTATATAATACTAGAGAAAATTATTTCACAACAATTCACTGCTATTAAATTGTATGTGCATAGATGATTTTTAGCTTAATAAAATTACCTTTTTCCAGATCATATGGAATTCTTCAACCAGAGGCGAGCTTCTCAAATTTGTAGACGAGCAGCGTGCTAGTCCGGGTCCTGATGGTTCATATGATTTGACAGAATCACAATCTTTCACATATAAAGCTCTGTCCAAAGAGTTGAGTGTTGGTAATGTATATCTGAGAGTTTACAACAATCAGCCTGATTTTGAAATCAGTAATCAGGAAGAATTTTGCATTGCTCTGCTTAAATTTGTAGCAGAGTTAGTACAAAAGTGGAATTCCATTCATTCAGTTGACACATCTACTTTTGAAAAGGTCAATGATTCAATTAGTGAAGGTAGTGAGGATAATTCTTTGGAAAAACAAAATACAGAGACAGATAAAGATTCTGAAGTTATAATAACAAACCTCCAAAGCGGGCTAACATCACTTCAGGTACTTCTATTGGGCAGGAACTTACTAATCTTTTCTTTGTGGGATACAGTTTCTGATATCATTTTTACTGCAGAATCTTCTAACAAGTAACCCAGGATTGGCAGCTGTTTTTTCTTCCAAGGAACGGTTGATACCTCTTTTTGAATGCCTTGCGCTGCATGTCCCTCCTGAAAGTAATATCCCACAAATATGCTTAAGTGTTTTGTGCCTGTTGACAAAGCATGCTCCTTGTTTGGAGGCCATGGTTGCAGAAAGGACAAGCCTCATTTTATTATTTCAGATACTCCACTGCAATCCTCCTTGCAGGGATGGAGCACTTGCCCTACTGTATTCTTTGGCCATCACACCAGAGCTGGCCTGGGCTGCTGCCAAGCATGGTGGTGTTGTCTACATTCTTGAACTTATGTTGCCACTTCAAGGTTATGATGCCCACTTAGTCATTATATTGCATACTTTACATGTTTAATAGGGTTTGCTTATCTAGTTTTTGGGAAATTTTGGCTGAATTTCTTATACTTACAACGATTTTTTTTGGGTCAAGTTTAACTTGTTACCATGACTAAATAGTCTAATCCTGCACAGTATATTAACTTAGCTTTAATTATGTAGAGGAAATTCCTATGCAGCAAAGGGCTGCAGCTGCATCCTTATTGGGCAAACTTGTTGGGCAGCCAATGCACGGTCCCAGGGTGTCTATAACACTTGCTAGATTTCTGCCCGATGGTTTGGTTTCTGCAATTAAGGATGGACCTGGTGAAGCTGTTATTTCATCTCTGGAACAGACAACAGAAACTCCTGAACTTGTATGGACACCTGCAATGGCAGCTTCCCTTTCTGCGCAGTTGTCAACCATGGCATCAGACCTTTACCATGAGCAGATGAAAGGACGTGTTGTTGATTGGGATGTACCTGAGCAAGCATCTGGTCAACATGTAATGAAAGATGAACCACAGGTAGCTTTTGTTCTAGGTCTACCTATCTCTTGCTGACTGCATGCTGTAACTTTGGCTTAGATGTAAACATAATAACATGCTGCATTGATTTCAGGTTGGTGGAATTTATGTTAGACTCTTTCTGAAAGATCCCAAGTTTCCACTGAGAAACCCTAAAAAATTCCTTGAAGGACTGCTAGATCAGTATGTCTCGTCTGTTGCTGCAACACATTATGAAGCAAATGCTGTTGATCCTGAGCTTCCCTTGCTGCTTTCTGCTGCATTGGTTTCCTTGCTGCGTGTTCATCCAGCACTTGCAGACCATGTTGGTTACCTAGGTTATGTTCCAAAGCTTGTTGCAGCTATGGCCTATGAGGGAAGAAGAGAGACTATGGCTTCTGGGCAGGCCCCAAGTGGATCACAGGAAGAATCTAGTGATCATGACAGATCTGATGGTCACTCTCAGAACACTGTGCAGTCTTCACAAGAACGTGTTCGCCTTAGTTGTTTGCGTGTTCTACATCAGCTGTCGTCTAGCACAACTTGCGCTGAAGCTATGGCAGCAACAAGTGCAGGAACTCCTCAGGTATTGAATTATTTAACTCATTTTGTTTTTATGATGTATTCTAGGTAATTGGATGTTCAATTCTTTTTTTACTCCGAGCTTTTACCCATACAATAATGTACTGCTTTGTTAGGGTGCGTTCGCTGCAGCTTCCGGCTGCGGCTGCTCCTTGCATTGTGCACAGTAAATTTGTATGAAGTTGCTGCACAGCCGCAGCAGCAGGAATGCCAAACGAACAGTCCTTTATTTAGTTGCTTTATAATACGTAGCCTGTGCAAGCGGAAGCTACATGCACCGGGCTGCCCTTTTATAATAGTAGCCTGTGGTAAAGCTTGCTAATTCCAAGTTCGCCTGAACCTTGGTTTGCACCACATTCAAAAGTAAATAACTTAATATTATGATGAGCCGCGTACCATTCAGATAGTTAAGCCACGTGGTGATCCTATTTCTGGTGTTTTATTAGTTTTGTACTCCCTCCTTCCAGATATACTGGCATTCGGGGAAGTTTGAGTTTGTCCAATATTACCAGCTCTTCTACAGTGTGGGTCCCACTTTCATCACTCCTCTAGTACTCCACCCGCACAGCTGCCCGTATCCTTTCGTTCCTCGATTCTGCCACCACACAGGCGCTCCTGTCCTCAACGCGGGTGGTGGGCTTTGGTCCTGGCGCTAGCCATGGACGCCAGCGAGGCAGAGGGGGCCTCAAGGCCGATGAGGCCGTGAGGTGGCGGCGAGTGATGGGCGAGCTCAAGTTCCGGTGAGGGCTCGGCGACAGACGAGCTCCGCGTGGCGGTCGGTGTTCGTGACGGGATTGGCGAGCTCGGTGCGCGCGGCAGTCGACGGCGGCGGCGACGGCCAAGCTCGGCGCAGCGTCGGCGTTGGCGTTGGGGTCGGCGAGCTCGGTGTGGCAGTCAGCGATTGCGGCGGTGGCGACGAGCGAGCTCGGCTATGGCGGCGGCGGCTGGAGCCCATCTTCGTGCGCGGTGGCGACGGCTGGCCGGGGCCCATCTTCGTGCGCTGCCGCGGCAGTGGGAGCACAGCTCTATGGAAGGCAGGGTGGCGACGGCCGATAGATGGAGAGGTCGAAGGCATCGATCTTCGATATATGCAGCGTGGAGGGGATGAAGCAGAGATAGGCGTGGTAGGGAGGATAATATTGATGAGGGGCATTTTAGTATTTTCTCTCTCTCCTTGTGTTGGCCTCGGGATTCCTGGAATGCCAGTATATCTGGACAGAGGGAGTAGATCATATAAGTGTGGATAATCCTGTTGAGATTATTCCGTCGTTGTCAGTTCCTGTTATGAATTATGATGTCACTTCCTTTTCCTCGAAACCTCAGGATAAATGTGTATCATTTCCTTAAGAAGAAAAATAGTTTTCAAGTTGAGGCCCCGATACAGGGCAAACACCACAAGTATATGAAAGGGCCAAGTAATCTCAGGTGCACCACCTTTAAAAAAAGAACAAAGAACGAGCATTTTGGGATTATGCCCATGCTTACGTTGGCACTTGCAAGAATGCCCGTGGAGAGAGCGACCTCGCTAAAGTGCCCACAAAGATACGGAGTAGCTGCTGAAATGTCCGCCGAGCCTTTTTATGGACACAAATGCCCTCGATTTTCCTCACCGGTGACAGCGCCGCCTTTCATTGCTGTGCTCGACGGCCGCGCCCTGCCTCCCGTCACCATGCCTGCCAGCATTGCCCCACCGCCTGTGGCTGCGGCTCCAGCCAGGGCGCAGCAGCGTGTGGTGGCGAGAGTGGGGCGGCAGGCAGCAACTGCGCGCGGCCAATGAGTACAGCGGTGCTGGCGTCAGTGAGGAAGAAGCCGAGGGCATTTATGTCCATAAAAAGCTCAGCGGCTGCTCCGTGTCTCCATGGATATTTTAGCGAGGTTGCTCCCTCCGCGGGCATTCTGGCGAGTGTCAAAGTGAATGTGGCATAATCCCAAATTGCCCCAGCAGGCGCCATAGTGCATATTCTTTTCTGATTGTCTGCAGCAGGAACTCCTCTAGGCTATTATGAGCTATGAAATTGGCGTGGGCCGCATCACTAACCGGCTAAGGCAGGCTGCGCCGTGAGCCTGCTTAACGCCGCAATGCTGGCCGCATAATCAGAGTGGTGCCACAATAGGAACCTGCATTTCCTGGTGGCACTGCAACAGTCCGCATGAAAACATGGTGTGGGGAGGGTGAGCGACTGCCCCGCCGTGCCGCGTCCGCCTCCCCATCCTTTCCCTCTGTGCCTCCCTACCCATACATGTCCAAGGCATGTGAGCGGCAAGCAGAGAAGCAAGCGCGGCGCCAGTGAGGACCAGCAGCAGCAAGCAGAGCATGGTGGAGATGGTACCTTGGTAGTTTATTGTTGTCACTGAACACAACCACACTATCGACCATGAATGTTAGCGAGGGAGGGTGTGTTGTATTTGTGACATGTTGAGTTCTCGCATCACAAAGGAATGAAAGGGCTACAATTGTTGTCAACTCCGGGTGGCTTCCCTCTACCAGGCCATGCGCCCTACCCCATGCTGCTCGGGCACGCCGACTAACATGCCCAGCCACCTTCCGTGCGCGGAGCACTCAGGTCCTGCAGAGGATGGTGACGGTAGTGTGGAGGTGAACCCTACAGGAACACGAAACTAGTATTGTCAACCACCGTGTGGCATATGAAGCGGGTCGGCAGGCGCCGCAAACTGCCGCTAGCATGTGGTGGCAGTTGGAGGGTTGCTGCAGTGGCCTGTGTAAGCCATGTTGCTTTTGCGGCAGCGGGGTGGGCAGCCGCAGCCTGTGCCACTTTCGTATATAGCTATTATGAATTATGATCTTTACTTCCACAACGACATTTTACAGTAGTTTCAAAAATCTGCCTCCTAGCTTGCATGGACATTAAATGCTCCTCGCACCCTGCTGCTCACCTAGGATTTTAAAACACTTCTGCTTACCTTCTGTTCTTTTTATAAAATTTTTTTTGCTTATCTGAGGACAGAATTTGTGAGTTGTCACAAAGCCAAGACACAGTAAATATGACTAATACATAAAACATTGTTTTGCTTGAATTGCGTTGCAGGTTGTACCACTGCTTATGAAAGCAATTGGATGGCAAGGTGGAGGTATTCTTGCACTGGAGACACTAAAGCGTGTTGTTGGTGCGGGTAATCGGGCTAGGGATGCACTGGTTGCACAGGGTCTGAAGTAAGCTGTCCCAAATCCTTATGTAGCTATTGGAGCATATGCTATGAATTAAAAGCTGACATTTACATGAAAACATAGGTGTAAAACTTGTAGTTTTTTTATAGAAAACTACTATGTGTATATATTTGGAGAGTAGGGATGGCATATGATGCATGATTTCAGGACCAAACTTAAACCTATTTGCTTGATAACAAAAGACCACTAATAAGTGAATCATTAAAATTTCTATTGGGTCGGTAGTGTTTAATTGCAATAGGCAGGTTCTTATATTTGGTATCATCTCAGCTTCTGCCTTTTCTTCCATATTATTTAGGAAATTACTGAAGTTATGCATTTTATTGATTGTCTTCTTATCTGATTGTTCAACATGTTCAAAAATTAGTGCCTGTTTTATCCATTTAAATCGGTCTTTTGAGTCAGAAGGTATACTGGGCAGTGTCCCTTCCAAAAGCTGCTTTCCTTCATCTTGTGCTACCTGTGGCAAAATATTGTTATCGTATATTCACAAAACCTAGTTTTCATTGTGATCAGTTCGTGCAAGAACTAATTTCTGTTATATATTTCACAATGAAACAAATAGGGTTGGTCTTGTTGAAGTGCTACTTGGTATTCTTGATTGGCGTGCTGGTGGAAGACAGGGACTATGTAATCAAATGAAATGGAATGAATCGGAGGCTTCGATCGGGCGTGTTTTGGCAGTGGAGGTAAGATAAACTTCAAACTATTTTTTTTTAAATGTCTGTTCACTCTTTTAGTTCAGTTTTATTATTACACTTTTTGTTTCTATTGCATGACAACACGATTGATGCAGTTAAGACAATATTAGATCTTAGAAGAAAAAACAGAATTAGATTAATGTACCTAGGCGATGATATATAACCAATTTAGGATGCTATATAAAGTAGAAATTCAGCGTCCATGTTGCATGTTTTGGGTATCTCAGATCAAGTTACGAAAAGGGGCTTATGAAGCAGTCGTAGCATAGCCTAAACCTGAAAGTTTTGGATGAAGAATTGGCAGTCTTCAGAGCATAGATTTGTTGGATTGTACTGCTTTCATTGATCTGTTGCTGTACTTAGTTTTGCTGATGATTGCTTAATTGTCTGTTGACTTCTTATTTACTAGAGTACTGAACTTTGATTTACACAGGTGCTTCATGCTTTTGCAACAGAAGGTGCACATTGTACTAAAGTTCATGAAGTCTTGAATTCCTCTGACGTAAGCAACTCATCAGGGCACTACAATGCACTGAACATTATTGTCATTGTTACTTTATGAAATTGAAGATTACATTGAACCATGACTAGTAATTCACCAAACAGAATGAAAAAAAAAGGTTAGTGGCTTATGTAACATCATCCGTCTATGTAGGTATGGAGTGCTTACAAGGACCAGAAACACGATCTTTTCCTCCCATCCAATGCGCAATCTTCTGCCGCTGGAGTTGCAGGTCTTATCGAGAGCTCCTCATCACGGCTCACCTACGCCCTCGCAGCACCCCCTCCTCAACCTGCATTGGTCCGGCTACCATCTTCGGCTCCCTCACCACCATCAGCTCCTGCAAACCCTAGTGGACGGCATTCTCATCAGCATTCATAGTGGGAAGGATGCTGTTTCTGCCAAGTACATAGCATGTACAGTGTTTCATTACATAGGTTTCACATCAGTTCTTTGTATACATCTAGAGCATTTTTTTTTTTAACACTAGCAATGCGCCTGTACGTGACACACGAGGGCAGGTTTGGCTGACCCCCATGTCTGCGTAAAGTGTTGGGTGCACGGTGACGGACCGACCATGACCGCCACCACCAACTCATTTTTTGTATAGTGAAGAGACAGGTGTCCATAGAAAATTCAAGCAGACAATTGTATATCGATTCTGTGTCGGGTGGATGAATGCCCTGTTTGTTTTTGCCAGATTATTGCGCATCTTCCTTCTTGAGACGAGAGGGGAATAAATATTAATGATGTTTATCCTATTCGATACCATCAGTGTTCAGTTGTCCGAACGCTCAGATTCTCTTTTAGTCAGTGGGTGTACTTGAACTTCCATGTTGTCAATCACCTTGGTTAGCAAACAAAGAAATTTGCAAATGATCTGAAACAATTTTATCAAAATATTGAACTTCAAGCCTTGACATTGTAGTTTTAAAAGCATCTTTAAAAGCTTCCGATAAACTCTTCTTAAATTAAATTATGAGGAAATAGTGTAAAAATCATTCTTCAACTTCTCTAAAACATCTCTCTACTTCTCGAGGATTCTCTGAAATCTACTTATTCGGAGTCCTCAAAAATCCATTTATCCAGAGATAGATTTAGGAAATTTTTCAAAATCCTCAATATATCGGGTTCACTTGGCTCAACTATATTGAGGAAAGTGGAGGAGGCCTACTTTCGAGATTCTCAAAAATCCACGTATTCAGAGTCTACATAAATCCATTTATCCAGAGATAGATCTATGAAATTTTCCAAAATCCTCAATCTCATCCATCTTTTGTGCAACTAATCGTTAGATCGAGTTTATTGGGCTCAACTTTTAAACTATATTGAGAGAAGCTGTTGAAGAAAGTGATTAAAATAAATTTTAAAAAAAAATTAGCTGGCCTCAAAATTACCTTTTGAGTTGATTTTTTGAAGGAACTATTGGATATGCTCTTATTTTGCTCAAGATTAACAAAAAGAAAGAGTATTCAAACATGAGAAGCAAATCCAACTCTTTCCAAGGTTATGATTATTGACTGTTGGCTGTTTATTAGGATTCTGAAAGTTATAAATTCGATCATAAGATAAACTGCCTTGCTGCTCATCATTGACCAGGTAGACTAGTGGTTGAAAAGTGAAAACTCGTATGACGAACAGAAGATAAAGGAGAACAAAAAAAGGAAAATGCACCAGCCGGGAATCGAACCCGGGTCTGTACTGTGGCAGGGTACTATTCTACCACTAGACCACTGTATTAGCCATATGGAACCTTTAATATTTATATAAGACACGAAGCAAGCTTAATACATTTCATTATCAGATCTTTACCCAACATTTCGGGTGACTTTCTTCCACCAAGAATAAACTTTTTTTGGACAAATTTAGTATCCATATTAATTTTTCTCTCTTGTTGATTGCTTACATGCTGCTAGGATAAGAAAACTTCCAATGACTATATGCAATACAATCAAGGAAAGTAAGGGCGCTTATAATGATATACTTAGTCTGATTTTAAAATATTAAATCAACTTTGATCATCGTCTTATTCAATACTATTGATCAAATATGTAAACTTATTAATCATATTTTAAATATCACTAATGATTAAGTAAATTATAATAAAATATATTATATTTATCATATTTTTTGAATAAAACAAATAGTAAAAAGTCTGTGTATGTATTTATATGGGTAAGTGCTTGTGTGTACACATGTCTATCGCAAAATTATTTTTTAAAAAATGGGGACCAGGTCCGTGGAGGGCCGCAGCAGCACAAAGCAGCGCAATGGAACTAATGATGAGAAGCAAACGGTAAAGCCACTGGGTAAAGCTTCGTTTGTCGCCAGCATTGGCCGGCCCGGAATGATGTCGTTATTAAGTCACATGGCCGATAAGTAAAGCCGCGCATCACTCTTCGGGAATCTTCCCTTCCGCCTACGCGGAAGGCAGCCTCCGTCCGCTCCTACCTGAAATCTGCAGGAAGTGACCCAAACTAATTCGGCTTATATAGGCCGTTTTTCGATTCCTTTTTCTTTTGTTCTTTCCAATTTCTGCTCGCGCAACTCCACCTGGGTCGAGTTGGCCTTTCTTTCTGAGGCTTTTTTCTTTCTAATTTCTGCACATTGCTCTTGGGCCTTCCTCCCTCTGGCTTGGTCATTTCTATAAAATGAATTCTTTTTTATTTTTTTAGAGATCATGTGCATGCAGTCCTTTTTTAATAAAAAAAGCATATATACGTGTACTCTCTTTCTTAGAAACATATACATGCATGCACCCCTTTTTCTTGCTTTTTTTTTCTTCTTTCTTTCTACTACAGGTGTCCAAACGAGCCGCCCGGCATAGCCCGGCCCAAACCCGAAAAGGCCCGCCACGAACAATTTTGGACCGGCTCGGCACTAAATGTTAAGTGGGCCATGTCGTGCTGCCCATCGGGCTGAGAGGTCGGTCCATAGCACGGCACGACAAGCCTCAACCGTTCTGGGCCGACCCGATTAGCCCGTTAGGAGCGCGCGGGCGATGCTGTGGGCGACGGACGGCGGCGCAGGCGGCAGGACGACAGCGCAGG
>BCLF01000059.1:896379-917158 GCA_001602275.1 Zoysia japonica | reverse complement strand
CGCGGTGTGGCAGGCGACGACACGGTGCGGTGGGCGACGGCAATGGTCGGAGACGACGAGGGCGGTAGACGGCGGGGCAGTGAGGGCGGCAGGAGACGCGAGGCAGCGAGAGACGGTGAGGGCGGCTCGCGGTGCGGCCGCATGTGACGGCGCGGGGCAAACCCTAACAGGAGGATTGAGGCCTTGGGGGCTTGTATACTTTCAGTTAATGGGCTGAAATTTGGTTAACGGGCCGTGCCAGTTAATGGGCCGTGCTTATGATGGGCTTTACGGGTTGATGAGTAAACAGGCCGTGCACGTGCCGCCCATCGGGCTGTAGGGTCGGCCCAAGCACGGCCCGTAGCCTCGTGCCGGTCCGGCCTAGACCCGAAATTGTTCGGGCGTGCCGTGCTTGAGCTGGGCCGTTTTTTCGTGCTTCGGGCCGACCTAATAAGCCCGGCCCGTTTAGACATCTATACTTTCTACTTTCTATCAGCTACGGCAGAGATGGGTCAAACATCTTGGATCACGCGTGTTTTTTTTCTTTTTTGTTTGCCTTTTTATTTTTTATATAGCTCGGTTTGAGTTTTTTATTTTTGATTTTATTTTCATGAACACATGAATTGTTAATATTTTTGGTATTATTATATCACTATTCATTTGTCTATAGGGTCGCGCTCATGCATACATCAACTTGAAATATTGGAACAATTTATTTTTTATTCTCATTTATTTATTTTATCTTTTATCTTTTTATTTATTTTTACTTTTTAAGTATTTTCTCATCATTTTTTATTTTCCTTACTTTTCATTTTTCATGTTTATGCATCCTTTTTAATCCTGCTCATACATGCATCGATCAAATATTTGAAATATTTTTTTATTATCAGAACAATTGATTTTTCTACTTAGAACAATTGGTTTTATGGCTGGAATAAATTATATTAATTATTAGAACAATTAAAATTTACTATTGGAATAATTGATTTTTATGGCTGGAACAAATTATATTAACTACTAGAACCATTGAATCTTACTGCTTGAACAATTGATTATTGTCATTGCAACTACACATTGTAATTACTATTTTTTTTATGTAAGTGCCAAGCGTGGGAAAAAGTTAGGCCTCCTTTGAAAAGTAGGAATTTCACGAAAATCTCACAAAAATTTTGCAAAAATCAGTTCAATTTTACAAAAAAAATTATAAAAAACGATAAATATTATCGCGTTCCAAAGGAAGCCTTAAACGGCAGCAAAGGAAAAAGTTTAACATAAGAAAATTTTGCCCAGCATTGCAGACCTTTCTCTGCAACTTGGGCTCAATAAGAAAATTATTCTAAAACTGTAGGCCCAAATGTAGAAACAGAAAATAACCGGCAGGCCGCGGGTGGTCGGAGGTTGTCTTGTTTTCACCTTACGCGGACGGTAATCGGACCCAACACTCTTGTCCCCTCCAGAAAAATTAGCAGCACTAAAAAGATTCTTTTATATTCGTGTATTCGAGAAACGCCCAAGTGATGTGTGCATTTGGCTCATCCAGGGCCACCACATCCACAATAATATCTGTTCTGGCTTATCCTATCCTAATTCACTGCCATGGTCGTACTGGTCCGTCGGTCCATCAGCCATGAGCTTCACTGAAAAGTTTCGCGCGCGTGGAATTCGGGATTTTTCGTTAAAAGAAAACTGCGCTGCTGTTCCCATGAACTACACGCGCGATTTAGGCCGGCCGCCGGCGTCCTTTCAATTTGCTTTGCGTCCACGAGCCCCACTCTATCACTTGTGATTCCCATTTCCCAGTGCTTGCACGTGCTCGATGTGAAGTCTACCCATCTAGACCACGCCCGCACCGCACCTCTCATTGTATTTTTTTTTCTTTATTGTCACTCGTGTAAAATTCAACACGTCCAACAGACCTGAAAGCTCTTTCTGGCTGCAAAGTTCGCTCGTTTGGAATAGAATTTTTTTTTCTCAATTATTATGTTTTTTTAATTGAACTGAAAATTACTATATGATTTATATGAAATTAATGAGTTCCAACGAACCAGACCCTCAGCTTCTCCGGCGCAAGAGTTAACAGAAGAAAAAAGAAAGTTCTTCCATCCAAGCAACATAAATATTTGGACAGTTTGTCTTTATCCAAAAATATAAGCAGTAATTAGGTTTGAACGCAATAAATGAAAAGGGTTGAATAGTGAGAGATTTTTTGTGTGCGGTAAAAATAAAGGTATAATAATCTTTTAACTTATTCTTATTTTACATTGAGAAGTGCAGGAATATTTATATTTTTGAGGAATGATGTATGAGATCAAAAAGCTCGCTTCAGTTCAAGCGAAATCCTGCTGTGAAGTACAAGCATCAGGGCAGCGCCAGCCCCCCGGCACAAGGACGATCAATCCATCCTATATACAGTTTCCACTGAATCGATTCCACCGTCGATCACAACTCATACATAGCCATATGTAATTAACAACAACGGGTGGATGCAATGCGTGCTTAATCATACTATAACTAAACATGCCACTAACAAAAACACAACGGGGACGATGAACAACAACGATAGCTAAGTAACATCGTCCACCCTTCCTAAAGTTTACAACAGCAACATCGTCATCATCTTCCTCCTGAATCACTGACTGCCAATCACGCCATGCCTGAGTTGACGGTGATGACGACGAGGAGGAGGAGGAGGAGGTGGGTAAGAGTAACGGTATCGTTCCTATCAGGCAGCCAAAGGTGAGAGTTGAGCTCCGCTTGATCACCTGCCCATGACGGTGCCGGGCTCAGCGAGGCGGCTGTAGAGCGCGGCGTTGAGCTGGTCCTGCGAGTATATGCGGCTGGCCATCTTGACGGCTACCTGCTGGATCATGAGGTCTTTCACGACGGAGACGCTGGCGTGGTACACGTCCAGGTCCAGCTCGCGCAGCGCCGTCATCAGCCGCGCCGACGGGTGGTTGCGCTTGTGGCACTGTACGCGGATCATGGCCTCCAGCCCCAGGATTTTGGCGTCGATCTCCACAGCGTGGCACCGCGGCCCGGCGTCGTGCCCGAACCCGCCGGCCTGAGGGGCCGGCCGCGCGTCGCGCTCCTTCTTGAGCGCCTCGATCTGGAACTGCATCGTCTCTTTGTCGGATTCGAGCGCCGTGAGCTTGCCGCGGAGCTCGTTGATGTAGGAGATGGCGTCGCCGAGCAGCGACGCCTTGTCCATCTTGGACACGTTGGGCACAACGGCGCGGAGCGCGTAGAATCGCTGGTTCAGCTTCTCCCGCCGCTGCCTCTCCGCCTCCACGTGATTCAGCGGCTCCTCGCGCCCGTTCGCTGGTTTCCGACCACGTTTGCGAGGCCGTTTCTCCGCCTCAGGAGGCGGCGGCGCCACCACGCGGCTGCTCTCCACTTCGCGCACCGACGCGTCCAGGTCTGAGTGGTCTGATTCCGACTTGGCCGGCGCGCCCGTGCCCGTCGAGGGCCGTGTCGTCGGCGCCGACGAGAAGGACAGCATGCCCTCGTTCGCCGTCGGCGCCGGGTGGAGGTTGGTGTTGCTAGCGCGGGAAGTGGCCTCCATCGAACGCTTATTGTTGTTCTTCGCGTCGTTCATCGCGGCCGCCGTTATGGTCGCTGTGTTCTGCGAGAAGAGGCTCCCGGGCGCAGTGGTGGTGGGAGGCGCCGGCGAGGGGTTCCTCCGGCTGGTGCTGTCGGCGCCGAAGCTGAGGATCTCGCCCGACTCGGGCTTGAAGAACGGCGGGCCAGAGACCACGGAGGGATTGGAAGCGAACTCGGAGAAGTTGAGCTCCCGACGGAACGGGCCCTGCTGAACATGGCTCTGCTGCTGCTGCTGCTGGCGCTGCGGCGGCACAGGAACCGCCGGCTGCGGTGCAGAGGGCGCTTGCACGGACGGGCTGGGGTTCTCCGTAAGCGTGCTGGTAGTGGTGGTCACGTTCTCGAAGTGGATCTGCGGCGGCTTGGAGACGGAGATCTCGGCCGCTGGGTGCGACATGGTGTCCTTCATGTCCGTAGCCGGCGTGTCGGCAAGCCAGAGATCTGTCTCCGCATGCTCCGCGCCGGCCGCGGGCTGCTGCTGCGGCTGCCACGACCCGGGCCCCGCACCGCCCCCAAAGAGCGAGCGGATCTTGCCCATGCTCTCGGCGGTATGGAAGATGACGTCGGTGGAGCCGAGCTCGAGGACACCGGTGCCGACAGGGACGCACACCATGGTGCGGAGGCCAAAGGTGTATGCCTGGCGCGCGCGCTCGCACGGCGCGGCGGAGAGTCCGGAGGAAATCCAGTTGGGCTGGCCGGAGAAGAACACCTGCGCGGGGAGTCCGGAGCCGTGGGAGAAGGACTGCGTCATGGAGACGAGGAAGAACCACTCGGTGTCCGTGACCTCCTCCTCGACGGCCTCGTCCGGCGCCGGGGCGCCCCCTGAGATGAGCGAGTTGAGCTCGCGGAGCACGCGCTTGCGGTGCTCCTGCTCGACCTGGTCGGCGGGCGTGAGCGGCCTCTGCCTGCGCTTGTCCTCGTCGCAGCCCTTGTAGTAGCCGTCGCCCCAGCCGAGCAGCGACGCGCCGGAGCCGGCGTCGACGGAGGACTGCCAGTAGATAGCGTACGTCCAGGTCTCCCTCGACCCCTCGATGATGGCCTGCAGGCGCTGCTGCAGCGTGTCCTGGTTGAACGCGGGCGCCGCCGCCGGCATCTGATGGAACGGCGGAGGCGGCGTCGCACCAGCCGAACCATCGCCGCCCACGGTGCCCCAGGTGAGGTCGGCGGAGGCCATGAAGGCCTCCATCATGGAAGCGTTGTCGTCCGTCCACAGGTTCATGGAAGGACGGGGGACGGGAGCGAGCGGGGATATGGTGGAGACGGACGGAGCAGAGGGGAAAGCCAAAGAAATGTCCCAGAATAACACGCTTGCTCGTTTAATTAGCGGGGGCATATCCGGAAGATGACATCTCTTCAGGCCGACAGGGCTGAGCCGCGCGAGGGGCAATCTGGTAAATTTTAATGACGTCTTGCTTTAGAGAGCTAACCCACAATTCCAGGGCGGGTTTGTGTGACCGCCGGCATCGTAGCCTCCTTGTGCATCGATTGGATCCCATTGCTAATTTTCTGCATGAAGAGAACATTGAGCTGGAATACTATAAATTGCACGTTATTCTTGAAAGTAAATTAATCAATGAAAATTGTATTCTTATGAAAATAACATGCTCCAGGATTTCATTGCCCATATGAACTCGCATATAAGCATATCTTGCATGCTGGTCCGTTGTTTTGCGATTGCCTAAGGAGCAATGATGAATATGAATGGAATGGATCTAAAGACTCTTTTGAAACTGATTCATGTAAAAAGTCTACGTTTCAAAATAGCCTTAATTATGCTCATACTCCATTATTCATTTTATGCCTAATTTTGTAATGCAATATCTGAGGGTTTCACGTATGAATGATATATGGAGGAAGAGGGACCCGTGATGACTTTTACCACACCAAGAAGGTAAAGGGCAAATGACATTTTTTTTTTGAAAAAAAAAATGCAAATGATGATAGATTCTAATTGGAGTATCACAATTTTTGTTGTCAAGGTTACGCACCACAAGCTTCTGCGCTGGGAAGGGAAGTGTGGGAAGCTTGAGATGTTCACCAAATGAGCTGAGGAGCTCGAGCACGGTCGAGGCCACGCCAGCAGTCTCATTTGACCGTCGACCTGATCACTGATCCGTTCGTCTCGATAGAGTGAGCTGGCCAACGTGAGAGAAGGTGGGTGGTAGGCGGAAACGCCTCCGTCGACGGGCCCGCCAACCAGACAAACAAACAAAAAAAAAAGGTCCATGATCTTATCGTTTAAAACCTGCCCCACGATCCGGACCGTCCGTCTTCACGTGTTTATCGAGCCTGGCCGCGTGTTTCTGCAGTGGAGCAGGGGCATTTTTTATGGACGAGAAAGAGATGCTTTTTTATTTAATTATAACCGGTAGCGTGGAATGTGATTCGGCGATCTGGAATCAGCGTTCAATTCCGCGGGACGTGGGCCCACTTGTGGAACGCAAAGGCAGGGTGGCCGCCGGGTCGTTGTCGCGGTTCACGATTTTCTCTCGTCGACCACCGCAAGTTGATGCACGGGGACGCCACTACGCATCCATCCAATTTTGGATTCCTCGTGCTAATGCTACGCGCACTAGAACAAAGGCGTGTGCTTATCGCCAGGTTTTAAACGTCAAACCCCATCACACTCAATGACGGAGCTACGTGGAGGCTATCTTAGATCCTAGCCTCTACCCTAGTCCACATTGAACATTCTTTTAAGCATACGCTATAAAGAGGTTATGTAGCTCCAATCTAGTAGAAATTTATAATATTTAATAAAGTATAAATGAAGTTGTTAGATTCGTCATTAAATTTTTAATTGTCATCATAGTACTAAGTTGTTATTAATCTAACAAATAACTAAATTGTCGAGATATTAAAATTTTTTGACTTTGACTTAAAAAATGACATATACGTGGAGAGACTAAAATTCTGAAGTTTTAGTCAAAGCACATATATGCTCATTTTTTAATCAAAACCAAATACTTTTAACTTTAATTAAAATATCTTAGCAATTTAATTATTTGACAGAGTAATAACAACTTAGTACTATGGTACATCATTTATACTTTACAGAAAAGCATAAAATTGAAAAAATTACCATGCTCTAAACGAGTTTTTTGTGTGCACCTAGCAGCACCGCCGGAGGAGGGCGGAAAGTTCACGGCAAGCGGTGGAGGGGAGCACGTTTTGCTCGCGTGGTGGCCGGCGCCCGCCCGCCCGCCTGTCCCTAAGGCACTCCAGTTGTCGTCACGTGGGCGATGGGCCCTGTGCCCATGTGATTGTGATTTCTGGCGCGGCAGCAGCACGCGTTCCGCCTTTGGCCAATTTTTTTTACGCACACATGCCTCCGTCTTTATCTTATTCAATTCTTCGTGTCTTGTTTTCTTATGTGGAAAGGAGTACTCATTGAGGTTTTACTCGTAGCTCCCGTAGGTCATGCTAATTTATAATTCACAGTCAGCTTCAATGAATGCCTGTTTCTTATGAAAAAATGACCTAGTTAAAATTAGAAAGGAGTGGAAGCACTCGTTTGCAAAAAGAGTAAGAGAGTGGTCCAAGTGACCCAATAAGATGGCCGCTAGAGACTACTTTGAATGAATGAATAAATATGAGGTGGCGGTTGAGTCAGTCCGGCCTTAGAGAGGGAAAGAGATCGTCTAACGCTCATTAGACGGACGAACCGCCGTCGGTTTCACATCAGACGATCGCGATGATCAGCAGGAACGCAACTTGCTTGCCCTCCCATACGGCCCAGTAGCCAAATGAAGCCCAGATGAACACCACTGTGTTCCGTTGCCGAAGGGAAAAAGCTTCGCTCCTTTCGCCACCGCCGCCACCTAGCTGTCGCATCTACCGGTGCACACCTACGCCGCCGACGAGGAAACAAGAGCGTGTTGTGGAGCATCACTGCACCGACCTGAGCTTCTTCTGAAGGCTACGCTTCAGGGAGCCCACGTCTGGTGTTCATGGTGAGACCATGACGACCTACAGCTAGCTGCCGACTGATATGGCGAGCTGCTAGGAGCCCGTGTCCGGTGGCCATGGCGAGACCTCGACGAGCTGCCTTCCGGGACTGTTGCCGAACTATTCTGTAGTAGCACTGAATCAATCTTCAGCGTTTCTTGTAGTGTGCATGTTTTTCCATCTTGAGAACGTGACCAATTGTGAAGGAAAGTGAATACAATTACTGAACATTTGATCATTTTTTAGTGAGACTGAGCCAATTTTTTTAATTCGGTTAAATATTTCAAGTTTCCTTGAACAATGCACATTCAGATCATCGGCATGTGGTGCCTGAACATTGAACACTGATCAATTACTGAATAATTCAGAAACAAGTGATTTTCAGTCTAGCTTAAACCACACTGAATGTTCCATCTAGCACTTACAGTGTAGCTTGGCAACAGAATGCTCTACAAATGTCATGTATCTTATAGATCATAAAGTTGCCAAGAACAAAATAATATTGCTAAGAACAAAATAGCTCTCCTGCATACATGCTAAAGGACTAAAAATATCTCTCAATTTTTAGGTCATCAGTGCTTATTCCTGTCAGCAGTTCAGTGAAGGAATTGATAGTCTTAAATTCTTCTGGCTCCTTCCCCTTACCATTGCTTCCTTCTTCTCCTACCTCTTGTGCCTGGAAAGAACAGAATTATAAAAGGTTTAGAAATATATGGAACTTAGTATGTGATTGTCCCTGTTTAAATTTGACATACCATTGATACTTTTTCTTGCAGCTGGGTTTTGTTTTGTCCTTGTTTTCTTACATTGCGCTTGCCTTCAAAACCAAATTTTTGTCGCTTTGAACTTCTTGTTCGAACCTCCCTTTTCTTTAAGCGTGCATTAGCTAATGTATCATTTGGTGGACAAGCTATAACCTGGGCTGTACCTTGATCACTGCTAGAAGTATTTGTGCATGCACTGATTTTCTCTTCAATCTGTTGACTAAGAAAGTCAATATGTTCTTGTTTCAGCTCTTGGACATTTTGTTCGCTCATCTCTTTTATCCTTCGCTCGATGAATCTCATTGGCACAAACAAACCTACAGTTGTGACCTTGCCATCCATATTACTTTTATTTGTGTATCTTTTTCTAACCTCCGAACCCGTCTGGCCTCCATAGGCTAACCAAAACTTCCAAGCCTCATCCAGATTTCTGAATTTCATCCCAACTTGAGGGGCAAAACTAGGCAGCGCATTCTCCCTGAAAGGTAAATCATGCATGAAACATAATTGTAAACGAAGTGAAAAAACTAAAATTTATGTGTACAGCATAAAGAAACTAGGCAGCACATTCTCTTTAAAATTTATATATACAATCAAACTGAGCTAAGGAAATTGATTTCAACTCATTTGGAGCTAAGATTACTTTTGGATGAATTAAACAAGGCAAGAGACGAACTAGTACAAATAAAGTGGCAACAAAACTAGCTTCTTCCTTGCCACACTCGACTAAGACAGTAGTGACTAAAAGATCGCGATATAGTTCGAAAAGAAAAATCAAGGAACCCCAAATCATAATATGACAAAAAGAAAGGTCTGGAACAATATTCTGTTCACTTGTTGAATGCATGAACATCATCTTCCAACCTGATATCAACCGAGAAAGAATCGCTGCTCTAGTTCTCTTCGGCGCTGTTGACGATGAAATCGGGTTCAGACCAACACACCGCTCGCATATACGTGTGTGGAAATGCCGACGCTTCTTCAACGCTGGATTTGGACAGCACCTAGACAACCCTGCCTAGAGACGAACCCCGTCGAAAAAAGATCGTCTTAGGGGTGATCCGGGCTCTGTCAGGCCAACTGGATCGCCTTCGGTCGTCGCTGGGACGAAGGAACAACACGAGGGTTGAGTAAGGGGATTAGGGTTTAAAAAAGAACGAAAATGTAGAGGCAAATGATAGATTCGATTGGAATACCCCTCAACCGGCCATAGGCCTCTGTTTTTTAGAGGTGGGATGGTCTTATCCCGTAGAGCAGGGGATCCCCCAAGTTAGAAAACAAATTAAAATTGATCTGCTGAAAACCTTCCAAAATCGACACCACCGGAGTGTCCGATAAAGTGCCGGATACTCCAGTGGCCGAAGTCTCCGGTCAAATGCCAGAGTGTCCGTCGTGTAAATCCGGGAACCCGAGAGGGCTCACTGGACAGTCCGGCATAATGCCGGATACTCCGTTGGGCTTCATGCCCCAACCCGAGATGGCCTGCCGGACAATCCCTCATGTTGCCGGAGGCTCCGATAGGTCAAAAAGTTCCAACCCGAGAGAGCCTACCGAACAGTCCGACGTGGACACTCCGGTGGGTCAAATGTCCGAACCCAAGAGGGCTTACCGGATGATCTAGCATTATGCCGGACACTCCGACGGTTCAAATGCCCCAAACCCGAGAAGGCTTGCTGGACCCTCCGGTGACTCTAATTTTTGGGTATCAACATATGCCCTCTATTTTTTGGTGAAGTTTCTGCACCATAAAACATTCTAATCACCCAAAAACCTCTAAGGGTGATGGTCCTCCCGACTCATTGGACATCGTATCATTTTTGGCAATGATACTCTTCATATCGGCATTTTTTTCTCTTATGCTTCTTGCTATACACTTAGATGGTACTTTTTTAAGTATGGGCCGTTAAGATAGGTGATGACTCTATTCGGATATCTTTCAACATGTATGCATTCCCGGCGATAACTTTTAATACTCTATATGGCCCTTCCCAACTAAGAGACCATTTCTCAAATTTTTTGCATCTTGAGCCTACGGGTAGAATAGTTTTCCACACTAATTCGCTCAACTGAAAAGTTTTAACCTTTACCTTCTTGTTGTAAGCTCTAGCAACTCTCGCTTTATTCTTCTCAATTTCTCTTAAGGCACTCAAACACTTATCGGTGACTTCATCAATATTGCCTAGCGTTAAAGTCCTATACTCATCGGTGGCTAAATTATTTTGTTTAGCTAATCTTCGAGCTCTCAGATTTATCTCGACGGGTAAAACGGTCTCTTGTCCATACACAAGTTCATCGGGTGTTATCTTAGTTGCCCCATGTCTAGATATCCAATGAGCCTATAAAGCCTCCGATAAGACTTCATGCCATCTCTTGGGATGGTCTTTTATCTTTTTTTTAATAAGTTTGATCAACGTTTTGTTGCAAGACTCGACCTGACCATTGGCTTGAGCATAATATAGAGATGAATTGAGTATCCTAATCCCGTAGTATTCGGTAAACTCTTTAACATGACTGGATATAAAGAAAGTACCTTGGTCAGTAGTCAAAGTTTACGGTATGTCGAATCTATGAATAATATGCTCTGTAAGAAAACTCGATTACCTCTTTGTGTGTCATGTTCTTAAGAGCCACCGCTTCGATCCATTTGGTGAAGTAATATGTCGCTACTAACACGAAACGATGCTCCTTCGAAGATGGAGGATGTATTTTCCCTATGAAATACAATCTCTATCCTCGGAACGGCCATAGCTTTATGATGGGTTCATCATGGCAGCGGGTGCCAATTGAATATTGCCAAATCTTTGGCACTCTTTGCATCTTTTATAGTAATGATAACAATTAGCAATCATGTTTGGCCAATAGAACTCGACCCTTCTTAACAACTATTTCATTTTCGAGGCCGATTGATGCCTACCACAAATGCCTTAATGAACTTCTCCCATAGCCACTTTGGCTTCATCATCACCCAAATATTTAAAGAGCAAATCGTCTCTCGTTCGGTGGTAGAAGTCACCATCTATCAAAATATATTTGAAAGCTATATGCTGAACCTTCCTATCCACACTTTGGGTTGGACTACGAATGTATAAAACTATGGGTGACCATCAATCAAGTGATTCAGCACTATCATGGTTTGACGTGTTAGTATTCGAATGGTCTAGTTCTAGCACCTCAAGCTTTGGTTTCTCAATGGCTGAAATTTTACCTTTACTAACATTGTAACCCGATGCTTGTTGTGCCAACTCATTAGCTTTATTGTTTTTTAGCCTAGACATATGATGTATATCTAACTCATCCATCCTTTTAATGATGTCTTGACATTTGTCTAACATAGCATTCAACGATCCGTCTAAGCATTGAAAATTTTCAGCAACTTATTGCACTACTAATAACGGATCGCCGAAAGCCTCTACATGTTTAACCCCCACGTACTCTAATATCTCCAAGCTGAACAACAATGCTTCATATTCGGCCTGCTTATTGGTGCAATCATAATCTAATCGGTTCGAGAATTCAAAGTGTGTATCATGAGGAGAAACTAATACTACACCAACACTTTGACCCTCTTTGCAAACCGATCCATCAAAATACAAGTTCCAAGGGGTAAAAGTCACATAACCAACATTCAAATCATGATCTAAATCAATCCGATATTCAACAATAAAATTAGCAACAATTTGGCCCTCCATAGATTTCAATGATTCATAAGCTAAATCATATTCAATCAATGCATAAGCCTATTCACCAAGCCTACCACTAGAAATCGACCTATACACATATATCTGATAACATTGGTTTGACAAGCAATCACAAAAGTACTAGATAACAAATGGAAAAACATAGTTTTTCGATGAGAGTGTACCTTGTTTTCTCATCAATCAAACGTCGGCTCATATATGTGATCACGTACTCCTTCCCTTCGACTTCTTGTGTCAAAACAGCACCAACCATATCATCTTCCGCCGCTATGTAGAGACGAAAAGGGACTCCCCCTTAGGCGCCCTAAGAACCGGTGACGAAGACAAGTATTCTTTGATCTTCTCAAATGCTTCTTGCTGTTTTGTCTTCCAAGTGAATTCGGTTTCATTTTTTAACCGAATAATAGAAGCAAACGCATTGATTTTTCTCGACAAGTTAGATATGAATCGCCTCAAGTAATTTACTTTAGCTAAGAAGCTTTGAAACTCTCTCTTACATGTGGGCGCTTGCATGTTCCTAATTGCTTCTATCTTCTTAGGATCTACCTCTATGCCCTATTCATAGATTATGAAGCTTAAAAACTTTCCGACCGATACACAAAAAGCACATTTTAGTGGGCTTATTTTCAAATTGAAACAATGCATTCAGTCCAAGGCGAGTTGCAAATCGGCTAAATGAGAATCTAAAGCAGCCGATTTAATCACCACATCATCTATATAAACCTACATGATGACACCAAGCAAATCATGAAAGATAAAGTTCATGCCTCTTTGATATGGGGCACCCGCATTCTTTAACCCAGAAGTCATAACAACCCACTCAAACAATCCTACAAAACCAGGACATCTAAAAGCAGTTTTAGACATATCCTCTTTAGCCATGAAGATTTGGTTATATCCCGCATTACCATCAAGAAAACTAATAATTCTACGACCGGAAGCATCATTAATCAACATATCAGCTGTGGGTATAGGATACTCATCTTTAGAAGTGGCTCTATTCAAATTTTTGAAATCAATGCAAACTCTTATCTTACCGGTGTTCTTCTCTACCGGCACGATGTTAGATTTCCACTCCGCATACCTGTCAGGTCTTATAAACTTCGCATCAAGTAATCAGTTAATCTTCTCTTTAATCCGATCATGCACATTTGGGTTGAATCTTCTCATCGGTTGCTTAAAAGGTATAAAACCAGATTTTATTAGAAGCCGATGCTCAACTAGCTCGCGGTTCAACTCGAGCATTTCATTATAAGACAATGCAAAACAGTTCACATATTCTTTTAATAAATTGATTAATTTCATCTTATAATCGGCTTTCAGATTTTTATTTATATAAGTTGGCCAAGGATTGTCAATGCTGCCATGGTTTATCTCCTCAATAGGATCGGCCGATGTGAATCCTTGTCCCAACTTGTCTATGTCCTCTATTTCTTTTATAGCTTCGCACATATCGTTCATGTTGGACCGATAGTGTTCCACTCTCTTTTGCAACCAATCAAGATTAAACTTTATTAAATCACATTATATGGTTGAGCCGATTTCCATCGGCTTTACATTGATGGGTACAAAGCCATCTCTAGTCACACTAAGAAAATCATAATTCGTCAAGTCTAAACCGGTCAAGCACTTGACGGTGTCATGCTGTAAAGAAGATGATTCGGCTATAGCAACATAAGCCGATGCATCCGCATGAACAACCTCTACATCATCACCAACACATTGTATCAAAACTTAATGCAATGTAGAGAGAACATAATTATTGGCATGAATCCAATCACGCCCTAAGATCAAGCTATAACTACCGCGCACATCGGCAACAAAGAAAGCGATAGCCATGGTCTTGTTTCCAACGGTGAGCTCCATAGAAATGACCCTCTTAGCCTCGATAGGGTCTCTTCCTTCCACACTGTTCAAAGTCATGTTGGTCCAGATGAGCTCGTCATCGGCTTTACCTAGCTTCTTAAACAAAGAATATGGCATTAGATTGACAATCGCACTGCCATCTACAAGCATACGAGAAATCGGTGTGCCATTGATATAACCTCTCATATAGAGGGGTTTCAAATAGTTATGTGATTTCTCGGGCTTCTCAAAGATAACAGTTTTCGGCCCAAAGTCGAATTGTGCCATGACCTCTTCTTCCTCTACTAAAGAATAATCAGAAAGATATAAACAAATGTTGTTAATGTCCATACCTTCTCGAGGCGGTGTAGGCTCGTAGTCCAAGAGCTCGTCGTCGTCGAACTCGGACATATCGATGTCTCTCGTGGGCGATGGTGCTGTAGAGTCCTCTCCCAAAACGACGTCGGCCAAGCCCAGTGCCTTCTGAGTAGCCACCGCTTCCTCCATCACCGGTGGAGTGGGAGCTTCGGGCTCCTGGACTCTTCACTACTTACCTTGAGGGACCATCGGCTTGATCTCGTTGAAGACCTCATCCCTCTTTTTCTTCGCCTCCTCCTCTCGCATCTTCCGGAGGCGCAACCTTTGAAGCTTTATCTTTTGAGTGTGGGTCAAGCTAGATGGACACCACCTTAGTTGTGTATACTTGAAGGAGTTCTTGCTGCTTCTAGTTTCATGATTATAGGAGGCCTTTTCGACCAGATCATCTAAAGTGATCAGTCCCGTGAAGACTCCCTCGATTTTGACATCGGTTGTGTCGATTTTCATGATATCTTCGGATGCGCTTTCTTGATGGACAAAAGTGGAAGAGGCAGGTTCATTAGCTTGCTTCGAGCGCCACTCTTGTTTAGGCGCGGTGGTGAAGCCCTCTCCTTGCACTTTGATCGGTCGAAACTCCGGCCGATCCAGAATAGGGCCGGAGAGCCTTGTGAAGACATCTCTCCTTGGTCCGTTTCACCCCAGATGAAATAGTGGGTATGACATCGGTGGAACGGTCATAGGTGGCACGAGCATCGGTGGAACGGTCATCTATGGTCATATGTATGGATGCCACACTAGGAACGGTGGGCAAGGCATAGGATGAAACCATGATGGTAGCACTCTGAACCCATGCAGAGGAAGAGGAGGAGGTCCACGAACATCCGCGGTTTGCCTCATCTCCTTCCTAGGTGGGCTGCCTCCCCTCAGTGGTGACCTTGGTCGCTTCATAGATCGATTGTTCAAATCGGTATTTTGATTCTTGTACTTGGCCATAAAACGGTCGAAGGCGCTTTTGGGTCCCATCTTTCTGTCCATGACCTTGCTTTGGTTCACTTTTCACTTGCCCACCTCAGAGTTCTTCGGCTTTATCATCTTGAGCTGTGAAACCTGCCCTTGAGACTAGAGCCTTGGATGGTGACTTTGAGAGACTTTTGACCATCGGGGGACTTCTTTAACACCACCTTTCTAGAGGCCTCCTTTTTATTCGAAGAAATAGGCATCTCCTCCCCGATGATTACGTTTTTTCCTTTGGTTGTATTGGCTTGATGAGGCCGAATCAACACCTTGGGGTTGAGCTCTAAAGTGTTGACGGAGAAGGGGTGCTTGTCGATCTGCATCTCCTTAAGACTCAATCGTCCTTCATTAAGGACCGATTGGACCTGTCGACGAAAAATATTACAATTATTAGTAGCATGAGAATAAGAGTTATGCCATTTACAATATGCCTACGCTTAATCTCATCCACCGGATGCAAAGTATATGCAATCTTAATATATCCACCTTTGTGCAACTCATCGAATATTTTTTCACATTTAGCTACATCAAAGGTGTATTTCATATCGTTCTTTCGATTCTTATAAACCGGTTTGAGCGAATCGCAAGCAAATGATTTGGCCTTAGAGGGCTAAACAAACTCGGCAGCTATAATGTCATTGGAATCATCGTCGAAGCTATCCGAATCATATTCGACGACGTGCACAGTGTGGTGGATCTTGTAATCATGTTTTATTTCTTTGCTTTGGCTTTCTTGAGTCGAAGCCCTTTGCTGGAGGTGAGTAAGCGTAAGAAAGTCGTGCCCCTCCAACATTTCTCTAAGTTGCAACTGCAAACCACTAAAAGTTAGGTCAGCTAAGTCGTTTTCAAAAATTATTAAATTAAAACATCGGCTCTTAACATCTCTAAACCACCGAATGTAATCAACGATGGTTTCATCTCTCCCTTGCCTAACCAATGTCAAGTGTGACAATTTCAGTTCGTTGTCCCAGAATAGAAGTGGTCATGAAACTTGCGCTCTAAAGACTCTCATGTGTAGATGGAACCCGGGGACAGTGAGTAAAACCATGAGAAAGTGGTTCTGGTTAGTGATAATGAAAATAAGCGTACTTTTAAAGCCTTGCTAAAACCCGCTTCTCCTAGTTGCGCTGCGTATCGGCTAATGTGTTCTGAAGTGGTCTTACTATCTTCGCCATTGAATTTGACGAAGTCGGGCACACACCACCCGCTAGGATAAGGGACCGAATCAAAATATGCGGGGTATGGTTTTTGATAAATCCCGTCTCTTCCCTTGACGTCTACCCCTAGCGTTTCGCAAAATTGTTTGCTCAAGTCCTCCTTAATGTGTGTCATACACTGCTCTATGTTGGCAATGAGTGGCCTAGTGGAAGTACTCGATAGTGAAGGGTGCACACTCGTTTTCATGGCACTAAACAATTCATTAGGGACAGGGCCATGAGGGATACCTGTACCGCTTTGTGGGATATGTGGCGTGCTATATGCAACGGTATGGTAAGAAGGAATAAAACTAGCCAATTCGTTCAATCGGCTCGTGACCAGATTGGAGATGCTGGTGATCGGCTCTACACTAGTGAGAGACACTATCAAAGCAATAGTTTGCGCATGAGACGGAAAACCAGTTTGTCCACTAAATGAGTTCAACGGCATGCCATATGAAGGTTGTTCTACACTAGACGTAGTGGGCGCCGATGTACTAGTAGGAGGACCTACATTCGCAACATGCAAAGATGATGCAATACTAGCATTTTTAGATGATTTAGACATGTTTTCTTGTATCATATATTGCATATCACTAGTCAAAGACCTTTTTCAAATCGGCAAAGTAATACGAAAGGTCTTCAAAAGTAACGAGAGGGTGCGAAGATGTTCTTACATTGGCAGAACCTATGGCCGCGTCATCGACGACGGTCGGAAGAACGGGCTCCTTCACTTGAGAGATCGCGCCTTGACAGTCCTTGAAACACACCAGGTACTCCTGCAGCTCCCGCTGTTTCCGTGCCTTGCGCGCCTCTTCGGAGGCCTTCCATCGCTTTAAGAACGCCTTGCGCGCCTCCTCGGGCAACTCCTCCAAGGATTGCATGACGATGTTCGTCGTGGAGATCTCAGAGTTCATGTTGGAAAACGACGATTCAGTTTGTGCAACCGAAATCACTCGTTTCCCATCGGAGTCGCAAAAAAGTGTGTTGACACCGAAATCGGGTTCGGGCCAACACACCACTCGCACGTCCGTTTGCAGAAACGTCGATGCTTCTTCAACGCTGGATTTGGACAGCACCTAGACAACCCTGCCTCGGGAGGGACTCCGTCGAAGGGGAATCGTCTTAGGGGTGATCCGACCTCGGTCATGCCAGTCGGATCGCCTTCGGTCATCGTCGAAACGAAGGAAAAACAGCACGAGGGTCGAGTTAAGGGATTAGGGTTTGGAAAAGAATAAAAATGTAGAGGCAAATGATAGTTTCGATTGGGATACCTCTCAACTGGCCATGGTCCTCTGTTTTATAGAGATGAGATGGTCTTATCCTGCAGGGCAACGAATCTCCCAAATTAGGAAAGAAATTGGAATTGATCTGCTAAAAAACCTTTTAAAATCGACACCACCGGAGTGTTCGGTAAAGTGCAAAATGCTGGAGTGTCCGGCATAATGCTGGATACTCCGGTGGGCTTCATGCCTCAATCCGAGATGATTTGCCAGACAATCCGGCATGTTGCCGGAGGCTTCGATGGGTTGAAAAGTTATAACCTGAGAGAGCCTACCGAACAGTCCGACGTGGTGCCGGACACTTTGGCGTTGGACAGTCGGGCATGAGGCCGGACACTCCGGTGGGCCAAATGCCCGAACCCGAGAAGGCTTATCGGATGATCCAGCATTATGCTGGACACTTCGGCGAGTCAAATGCCTCAAACCCGAGAAGGCTTGCCGGACCCTCTAACAATGTGCTAGACACTCCGGTGACTCTAATTTTTGGGTGTCAACAGGCGCCAAAACAAAGATTTTCCCACCAACAATTGTGCGGCGATGAAATAAGCGAAGCTTTTTCCCTTCGGCAGCAGAACACAGCGACGTTCATCTAGGCTTCATTGGGTTGCTGGACCACAGTAGGGGACAAGCAGGATGCGTTACTGCCGATCATCGCGATCGTCCGATGCGGAACCGACGATTGTTCGTCGGTCTAACATCTCTTTCCCTTAGGGAGGGGGGGCAAGTGGAGCAGCGGCTCTGGGTCCCTAACTCCAAGGGGTTCCTCCCTAATTAATTATATAAAAGTAGTATATAAAATTTATATAGTAATATTTTAATATAAAAATTAATTAATTAATTAGTTTTAGCAATTGCGAATTAGCAAATAGTACTTTGCAGTTTTATTCGTTAGGAGATGGATATACACATTATATATAATAATTTTTTCTGCATAGTGCCTAAGCGAGTAGATATATATAGTACTAACTACATCCTCTGACACTTTGATGATGTGATTCTCTATATCTTCTTTGCTCGAGATTGAAAATAGATTACTGGATAAGATTAATGTCAATACCATTTTCAATGATTTTGCGTTTAACTAGGAATTTTTGAATTTGTTAAGAAAATATATAAAAATAATTGATAAATACTTTTTATATAAAATAGTATATTTTATTTATAAATTTTCAATAAAAAGTTCTCAATTTGTAGTTTTGCACTGGACCCTGAAATCTTAGGACCGGCCCTGGCCCCTGGGTTGAGTGTTGTTTGCCGATGTATCTAAGAGCGCTAGGCAGAGCCGTCTTGGAAGGTTGAACCCGGCAAGCTGGGAACATGGTTTTTTTTTATAATCAAGCTGGGGACATGTTGGAGGTTAGCATGCCCGTCCGCTCTCATCATTTTTTTTTCCTATTGCAATGTATTGCGCCGGCCGCCTGGGACAAAGGTTTGATAGTACTTAGATCGATCGATTATGTGATGCGTGCATCTCTCTCTCTCTCTTTTATATATATATATATATATATATATATATATATATAGACACACACACCGATGGAGGTAGCCATATAAGCTGACGAATGAGGTAATTGACTTGACTCTACTCGTGGAAAGAAAGAGAGGTGAGAAGGAATAACCAGCAATCAACAATGAACTAACTAAGGAGAGTGAAGCGGCGGTGAAAACGTTGGTGCTCCGCTCGAAAAGGTTGGAGAGAAAGTCTAGAGAACGCGCGGGCCGCATCGGTCCATCTCCCCACGTGATCCACGCCGACTGTGACCTTGTGTGTCGTGCTGCTGCTGGACCGCCTGTTGTCCGAACACGGTCGTGGTCCATAACGAATCACTGCTCCTCCAACTACTTATAATCAGCCCGAGTAACTCGCAGGAGCATCAGGAACAAACTACTCCGCAACAACGTTTCTATACCAAGTTCCAACACCATTTTCCTCATCTGATTCCGTGTGATGAGCACGGAACCAAACAGAACGAGTCGCTACCCAGCGACAGGACACAGGGACTGTTGCAGACTGCAGAGGTGAAGGCGAACGCGTGGAACACGCGCGCCGCAGGGGCTACGTCGTTGCTTGGTCGCGCTCGGGTCCTTTGCTGTCCAAAGTAGGAGTGCTCCGCCATGGCAGCGGGGCCTTGAGCATCCGTCCTTTGCCTTGTCGTCAGTCATCACCGTCCCAGAACTCAGGCCCATCCGTGTGTCGGTGCATGAACCCCCGAACGAAAAACACAAAGCAAGCAAAGAGCCGGCCGGCACCTGGGTCACGTTTAGTTGGTTTTTTCCTCCTCTTGGGTCCGATTCTTCGGACTGGAGGGGAGTGGACCACAAAACCACTCAGTAAACCAGTAAAATCAAATCCAGTTTATTATATTATTTTTAATTAATTTTATTTAAATTTTAATTTTTGAATTTGAAACAGTTTTCAGGTGTTTTTGTGGTTTTGAGCTGCCCACGGTTTAAACGAAATCGCTAATAATTGATACATCCTGCTTCTCCTTCCAAGGATGACCTAACTGGAAGTCTGGAAATGCGTCTTTCTTCCGGCATCGTGGAGAAAATAAAACTAATACGGAGTCGGAGCCATGAAATGAGGAAAAGAAAAGGTTTCTTACGGCCGGCTTTGCACCTTATCCCCACCTCACCCGGGCTGGATTGATCTTGCTTTTTTTTTTCCTCGGCTCCAATTTCTCCTCTCTTTTCTTGGACGGTCAAACGAGACAACCAATCATCCTGATGTTTACCTCTGTTTTCTTCGCATGTTACGTGAACGTGAGACGCGGGCACTCGGGAATGGCTGCGCCTATATGATCCTACTAGTATTTAGGAGTGGTACTTTTTTTTCTTCTCTTTTCTGAATGCACTACATCCCGGGACAGGCGTACAGATCACTATAAAAAATAGTTTCCGCAAGCGGAACTTAAACCTATTTTTACAAGCGGTTTCTATTTTCGCCGATTTTCCGCTGACATTAGTTAATTCGTAAAAATAAGCTATTTATGCCGACTACACTATGCGTTTCAAAAAATAAAATAAAAAATTGGACTCGCCTGCCAACGCCGGTGAGGCCTCCGCGCCGGGCTGGCTGCCAACGCCGCCGAGGAGGCCCCCTGCACCGTCATCAAGGCCGCCACGTCGACGGCGTC
>BCLF01000059.1:862233-895845 GCA_001602275.1 Zoysia japonica | reverse complement strand
AGCTGACGCCGACGCCGTGCAGAGCCGCCACTGTCGAGGCCCCCTGCGCCGTCATCCCCCGTGCCACCGCCGCTGTTGAAAATTAGAGAGAGAGATTAGAGGGAGAGACACATATGTCGTCATGGGGCCGCCGCGCCGCTCGGGGCTCGCTCGCGCTGGCCGCCGCCTGGATGGAGATGGCGTCTTCCATCTCGCGACGGCGGCTGCAGACAGATAAGACCCTGAACCGCGGCAGCCAAAGGCTTCTCAGATTTGACGCTGTCGTCAGGTGGGCTCGGGCCTGACGCGGTGCGCGCCAACCTCTGTCGCTTCCCCGTGCGTACGTCCTCCGCGACTGGCATCTCGAGGTCACTTGCGACGCGGAACCGCCTTATCTTCAACCTACGTCGCCTCCGCTCCAACGCTTGGTCTGAGAGAAGCAGATTCCCTGAGTTGTCGGTTTCAATTCAGGGTTCTGCAACATCAGGTGTAGTATTCTGAGTGGAATGACACAATATCTTGAATTATTACTGTTCATCGAATTATTTTTAATTTTTATTATGCTAAAAAATACTGTTTATATACCACTTTTTATTTTACTATAGCATTCAATCTCGTTTGTTGGTTTTCGATTGGAGGCCTGATTGTACTGTAGCTCCTCCGAATTTACCTCTTCAATTCAGGGGACCCCAATTCTGGTCTGAGCTGCTGTCCGCATTGTCAGAAGAGAGGGGAGAGGAGAAATAAATCTGATGGTGGCCTGGTTGCGCAAGTGCGAGAAGAATCCGAGTGGTGGCCTGGCCGACGGATCCGTCCCAAACGGAAGCCGCACTCTGATTGGTCAAGAGCTCATGTACTCGGATCGCTACCCCTCTGCCCCACCCCAGGCGGCCCGTGTAAGGTTCCGCGTGCAGAAATATCTACTTGTCCAAACGGCTGTTTAAGTTAGCCGTCGGAGGTATTTGTACAGGCGGTGGTTTAAGAAGCACAAACATATTTCTACAAGCGGTTGACGTCTACAGCTCCACCTCACACGCAGTTCATGCGGTTGATAATTACTAACCGTCTGCGTTTTAAGTGGAGGGTGTCAGGAAAACTATTTTTGTAGCAGTGGATGTCAACTGTTACCTGACGTCAAGCTACTAGTTTTTCTGTACCAGATTTTGTAAGTCCTTTTTCTGTTTATTTATAATCCATGAGCAAATTACTTATTTTTCTCTATTTTGAGAAGCAATCTCTTATTTGTCCTCAAAAATTTCTATTTTTTTTATATATATCCGAATTTTAAAACTCTATCTTTTTTATTTTTCTTTTCCATATTTTTTGAGTTTGTGGACAATTTTACCTTCAACGAGCTATCTTTTATTTACCCCCAAATTAAATAAATGAAGAAAAAACTCATTTATGTTTCTTTTCAAATTAATAATTAATCAAAAGTCAAGATAATATGAGACATAAGTACTCAACAAAACTAATTTTTCACATTATAGAAAATAACTTAACACATTTATAATATCATTCGAAATAATATAATAATACGTAAAATTAGTATTGTTGCGTACTTATGTTTTTATATTATTATATTATTCATAATATCCTAGCTCTTGATTAATTAGTAATTTGAAAAAAAAACATAAATAATTTTTTTTCATTTATTCAATTTAGGGTAAATAAAGGATGCTTGTTGAGGTAAAATTGTTCACATACTTTAAAAAATATGAAAAAAAAGAGAATAAAAGAGATAGAGTTATAGGATTCGAATATATAAGAAACGTAAAACCTTTTAAGAACAAATAAAGGATAGCTTCACAAAATAGAGAAAATAAGTAATTTGCTCATAATCAGTAGGGCTCGTCCCTCCTTTTATTAAAAAAAAACTGTTACATGGCGTACCGAAGAAAAAGCAGAGCATAAGAGGAACATGCAATGGATGCAGAGGTTAGGTTCTCCTCCTGTGAGTATTTGCTATTCTTACTTCCGAAGGGTTAGATATATACTATTACAATTTAATCAAATTTAAATATTTGTTGGAAAGTAACCCCAACTAGCTAGAAGGAGATGCCGTGTAAATTTCACAGAAGTCTATTTGACGCTCACATAATACTCGCAACAAAGGAAACATGCACTCCCTCTATTTCTAAATTGTTATCCCTGTTTATTTCTAACATCAATTTTTACTATTTATCTTATTGAAAATAGTTTGATGAATATCATATATTTTATTATAATTTACTTTATCATTAAAGTTATTTGAATCAGAACTAATTATTTTGCACATTTAAATTATTTTTTTAATAAAATAAATGGTTAAACTTGATATTAGAAGTCAATGTGACAACAGTTTAGAAACAGAGGGAGTAATCTAGAGAGAAAAATTAAAATAGTTTGCAAATGACTCTTTTCGGTTTTAAAATATTGACAATGCTGACTTCTAGCGTGATCTCTGCTTATTCATCTTATTAAAATAAATTATTAGTGGTGCTTGAAATATCTTTAATGATAAAACAAATTATAATAAGATAAAAATATTTATTATAATGTATTAAATAAGATAAATGATCAAAGGTCACTTTAAAGGATTATTTGGTTTTCTACCAAAACTTAACGCACATATTTGCCACACTTTGTCAAAAGTGTAGTGAGTAATTTGTTCACAACACTTTTATCAAAGTTTGCAAAGATATGAGTTAATGATAAGGGAAGTTTGAAATGTTGCAAGATACAGTATGGCAAAGAATCAAATTGTCATAAAATTTTTTTGGCATGTTAAATCTTTGGTCGAGCAATTTTAATAACGAGCCAAAATAAGATACTATAGTAAATTAAAGTCGAAAGAGAAACCCAGCCCAAGAAGAAAACGGCCCAACACGCTGACGCCCGTGAAAGGGAAGGAAGTCCACTCCACCGGGAGGCCGTCACGCACGCACGCAAGGCGGCAAGGGCACCTTCCGCCACCATTTCGTTCCTCCTCGCCTCCCTCCACCCCTTCCTGCCATCCCCGCAGCGATCGTCCGATCGATCCCCACCCGTCGGTCGATCGATCGAGCTGGGGTCAGGGACAGCTTCCGCCCCGGGGAGGAGGTTCCGTGCGCTTCGATCATGGCGTCCGGCGCGATGGACAAGAACGCCGTCTTCCGAAAGCTCCGCGCCAAATCCGACAACAAGGTGAGGGGAAATTCGGTCCCTGCTTCAGCTCATCCCTTTTGATTACAAGCGAGACGTCAGCCCCTTTGATCGCTCCGCCGCGCTCTCTAACTGTCTTTTTGTAATATTGTGTGTAAAATTTTCCCCCTCGCCGTTGTAATGTCCTGTGTTGACGGCCACGCAGATGTGCTTCGACTGCAACGCCAAGAACCCGACATGGGCGTCCGTCACCTACGGCGTCTTCCTCTGCATCGACTGCTCGGCGGCGCACCGAAGCCTCGGCGTCCACGTCTCCTTCGTCAGGTCACTGCGCATCACCTCGTGTCCTCTCTTTCCTCGCGGCCGGACACGTACGTGGGGCGCGTGGCCCGTGCTGCTGGAGCTAGGATTATATTACTAGTATAATCTAATTTCTCCTGCTGCAGTGGATGACTGATTGTCGATCACGTGCACATGTGTACAACTGGGCCTTTCTTTTCTTTTTCATATAAATAGATATGATTACATGGATGTGGGCAGGGTGTAGGCCTGACTGAATAGAGTTTCGTTCTACATGTATGTATTCGAATTTTACATAGATAAATTGAATTTAGGGGTGGGTTGAAAACTTTCAGGTTAAACTTGCAGTACATATGCTTTATAATTTTCAGTTTTTTTTTTGAAATAATTTGACAAGGAGCTCATCTATGTGTACGAGAACTGATTTCTTTGATGATCCTGAGTGACATAAGTATCAGAAACTTACAATGTTTTACACCAGATTAGCAATACATAAGTTCCATATCAGCACTGCCCAAGTTGACTGAGTCTGCTTAAGTGCAATGTTTTGTCACACAGGTCTTACTTTTCTGGCACGAGACCTTTTAACTGGCCCAAAAGACATGAATTTGATATTCTTTGTAGCCTGTTTTCACTCCTGATCCTGACCTATCCAAAATTTATTTTGTTTTTTTAGAAGCATTTGTCCTCATGCTATAGCACATCAAATGACTTGATTAGTTCTAAAAACATTGCTGTAAATATGCAGGTCGACGAATTTGGATTCATGGACTCAAGAGCAGTTGAAAATGATGGTTTATGGAGGAAACAACCGTGCGCAAGCTTTCTTTAAGCAGCATAGCTGGACAGATGGTGGAAAAATTGAAGCAAAGTATACTTCACGAGCTGCTGGATTGTACGGGCAGTTGCTAGCTAAAGAGGTTGCTAAAAGCTCAACAGACGATGGCAACAATAGTTGGCCATCCTCACCAGTTGCAGGTTCCCCGTCTTCAAATCAGACTGCTGCATTTTCAGATCCCAAGCTGACAGAGGCATCAAAAGAAATTGCAAATGAGAAGAATGAGTCTGAAATTGTTCGTTCACCTAGAGCACCGACCCATTCTTTCAAGAAGCCAATTGGTGGTTCAAAGAAGCCTGGAAGTAAGACTGGTGGTCTTGGTGCACGGAAGCTTACATCAAAGGTGCATTATACATTGACTGTAGTACTTAGCTTCAGAAATTATAGCCCCAGTTTGTCTTTCGCACTTACGTACATTTGATGTTAAGTTATGAGGTCTATTTTCCCTAATCTGTCTTAAAAAGTAGAACAATGAGCAGCTATATTAATACATTCATTTTCTATTTTCTGAATGAACTGCAACATCTTACTTTTCTCCTTTTGCATGCCAAATAAACTGGAATTTTCTCTGACAAACTTCGTATTTTTCTGTAGCCAAGTGAAAGCTTGTATGAGCAGAAGCCTGAAGAACCACCTCCTGTCCTGGCTCCTGTTACTAAGAGTACTACCTCGAGGAGCAAATCTCATACTTCGCGATTCGAATATGTAGAAAATGAACCTTCTGCTGGGAACCGACCAGAAGATAACCAGATGATTGGACATGTTGCACCCCCAAAATCTTCAAACGTTTTTGCTGAATTTGGGATGGACACTGGATATCACAAGAAACCTACATCCAGTTCATCCAAAGTACAAGTTATTCATATTTTGCTCAATAGCCACATTGTTGCAAAAGTTCATCCCTAGTTGTGTTAAGTTCTTTAAATTAATATTATGTACCAAATAGAAACTTAAAAGACAAAATTTGAGAACTTAGATACACCTCTCTAGTAAGTTTAAACTTCACGCCGGAGCATTTGTATTTGATACATGTAACATCTACTCTTATAGACCGAGTGTACCCATTTGAATCTGAATTAATTGTTTGACAACTAGGTGGTTGGGATTTTAGTTCTGCATGTTTTGTGTCAGTATGGTGGCTATTGCACTAAGGTATTGGCAAACAGTCCAGAGGATTGTTGATTCCTTTAGCTCAAAACTACCGAGCAGTTGCTTAGCCTTTTGTTTTGTGTGCACATCATCCACTTCAGAGAAATGTGTCGTTGGGAATTTAGTTCTGCATGCTTTTTCATGTTTCTTTTTCTGCCTATGCTATATCGAAACCTAATATAACTTCAGTTTCTTTTGGTTGTGCATATGCACACCCTTGGAACCCGCCAATTGGCATGAAGTTATTTCGGCAGACAATTGCTTGCCCTGAAATAAACATGTAGATAACCTATAAAGCATTTATTATGTTGATCAAAATATTAGTCCCCGTTCTTATTGATGGCATGCTTGTTTTGAGAGTTGTTCCCACTAAAAAGGGCAAGCTGATTGCATGCACAGATAGAAACACTGCCTTGCTAACATTTTCTGCTGTTGAGTTTTTATTCAAATGTCTTCTAAAATAATTGATTGAAATGATTGCCAGGTTGAGGAAAGCAATGAAGCAAGACAGAAGTTTTCAAATGCTAAGTCGATTTCATCTTCTCAATTTTTCGGTGATCAGACCAGTAATGAAAAGGAGGCTCAACTCTCACTCCAAAAGTTCTCTGTAAGTTAAACGTCACCTTTTGGTAGATGTTATACACTTACACTAGCAAGCTTACCCCTGATTTTTCTAAAACCAAGTCTTCATAATATGTGGACATGTCTATGCACCTTTCTAAGCTTGGGTGTCCATCTATTAATGACAGGTTGGGTTATTTACATACACTTGCACATTGATTGATAATGAACGAACAAATATTTCAAGTATTTTACATTTTCTTAGTTGTTTTTATTATCACATTTTATCCTCAATTTTTTGAACCGTACAGGAACGGCTCATGCTGATGCGGTGCTATGTAGTGTTTTGTCTGCACTTGAATCCTTTGAAGTTTGAAATCACAAGACTGATTGGTACTGAATTGAGCCTTAAGTTTTCCTTACTGTGTTATAGGGGTCCTCCGCTATATCGAGTGCTGATCTCTTTGGTCATCAGCCGAATAATTCTAATATGGATCTTAATGCTTCAGATTTGATTAATCGGATCTCATTCCAGGTAATGAACATTCCGTTGGCATGGCTTTTATTTCTTTGGTGGACCATGTCTAACTCTTTGTTTTGTCTCCATAGGCCACTCAGGATCTGTCTTCTCTCAAGAACATGGCTGGGGAAACTGGGAAGAAGTTGACTTCTTTGGCATCCAACATAATCACTGATCTTCAGGACCGGATTCTCTGAGTTCCAATTATAGCGGACTCTCCTTTACCTGTCTGCAGTGGTTGGTTTAATTCGCTTGCCACGTGGATTTGGTTAGGATCTTTTAGACTCCTATTTAGCTATGAAGTGAAACATAGAGGAAAATATAAAATCTTACTGTGAATGTTGTACTGATTATTATGTTAAACATGTTGAGCTGTAACTAAACTTTTTTTTTTTTGCCTGTGGCTTTCAGACAAGGGACTCATATGCTATTGTACCTAAACACATCTCGGTTTGTTAACCATTTCAGAACAATTATATGCAAGTCCTTTTAAGGTAGATCAATTGCCATCGACTTACGTCTGAGGAGGCAAGACAACAAATTGATCTTAGCTGTTGACTTTTTTTTAAAAAATAAACAAAAATATTGTCACAAGCCAATTTTCAAAATAAATAAATTACTTTTCAAGTTTAATGCTATAGTAATTAATATTTATGAGAGATTTGACATGCTAAAAGGTAAAAAAAAAAGTAAAAGATCAATTTAATCCTCGCGTCCAAATGGACACGTTAGAATCATTTGGGTCTACTTTTATTGTAGGTGTTAGCAAGTTTAACTTGGAATACTTTCACGTGTCATGAGTCGTGTTACTTCGAACATTTCACAGTATAATGTCCAATTTTGAATCCCACAATCCCGACGTACACAATGAAAAGAAGAATTTACTGCTCCGATATAGTATATGCACAAGTACAAAAATAGGGCAGCGGCCCGTCGTCACCGTCTCTTGTATTTTACCCAATACCATGGTCTCCACCCAAATGTATGTAATGGCCTTAGCTGCTGCGTGCTGCTTCCTCCTTTTCTGTCTTATGTTCTGAACTCGTCAGCTGCGGATCAGGCCTTTTTCTGCTTCCTCTTCTTACCAGCTGCTCTGACTTTTTCTCCGGTACCTGCAAGCATATGAGCACAGATAAATAAATCTTTTACAGCAAAATCAGACGGGTCATATACTCATACAATACTTCTGCAACAAATTGTTTCCCCCAAAACCTACCCGTATGGACTCGGTTACCTACGACTTTCTCCGTTCTTTAATTGATGTCTTCGTTGATTTTTAAATTCAACTTTGACCATTCGTTTTATTCAAAAAATTTGTTCGAATGTGTAAAATTTTAAGTTGTGATTTAAATAATTCTAATAATAAATCAAATTATATCCAAATATATGAAATTTATCAAAAAAATTTGAATAAGATGAATAATCAAAGTTAAATTTAAAAGTCAACGTCAATTAAAGAACGGAGGGAGTACGTCACAATAGCTGTTTCCACTTGCCCTTTATAATGCCGTCGTTGCCTATTCTTGGCTCATCCTCCTTGCCGGAGTCGGATGGCTCTACTGTTGCTTTCTTTAACGAGCTACAAGTCCAGAAATCAGATGATGCTCCAGCAGAGGCCACCTTTTGATCCTCTACAAAACAACAGGATAAGGAAAGTGAGTCCAAACCATTTTCTTTTCTTTCTAACAGAGTATCAAAACCATACTACTAATACCGGCACAAATAAATTTGAAAAAAGAACTACTTGCCATGTAAATATAAATTTGTGGAAGGCTCAGGTGATGTTCTTCCGAGTAGCTGAAGGTGTTGTCATTCTTTCCTGATAAGGATCCCTGAGCGCAACTGGTATCTCCTTGTGTTCCCTTGGTTTCTTTCCTGTCCAGCAGTGATCCTCTTGGGCTTCCATCTTCATCTCCAATGGCCTGGTAAGGCTTCAATATGTCTATTCTTGCCGCCCCAATCCAGTAACACAGTTGAGTTCCTGTGTTTCTCCTGACATTCCTCCCAGGCTACAACCTTCTTCCAGTTGTTCTGGTTCCTCCAAAATGTCAATTGCATCTCTTCCAATCTAGGCCCTTTTTCCCTCACTGCTGGTTTGCCCAGGCCATCTGAACCATCTTGGTTATCAGAAATTCTTCTTTTTCTTTGTGAAATTTGTCAAGACCTCGTTCTGCTGAACCATCCTGTGAAGAACCATGGACACAAACCTTACTTCACATAGAAGATACTACGTATGACGTTCTGTTCAAAACCTCTTCCTCAAAATACCTGTACACCTGCACAGCAAAAGGCCACAAGTGTCAACCAAGTGACTAAATGACAGCATTGAAGAAACAGCCACATGCTAATGCCAGGAAATGGCTTTATCATCATCAAAATTGTACCAATCGGTTTGGGAAGCACCCCGGTGTTCCACAACTCCATACAAATCATACTTTTGGGGTGCCTGCAAACAGAAAAAAGAGAGTTATATCCTGGCTGGGAAATATAACCAAACTAGAGGAAGCAGGATCTCACCTCGTCCACGGAGCACATGAAGGGATTTATATCCAGCCCTGAAGTATACTTCAACAATAACAACAACAACAAAGCCCTTGTCCCAAGAAAGTTAGGGTAGGCTAGAGATGAAACTCCGAGAGACAACTAAAGGAGCAACAACCGGCAATTAAGACTCAGACACATGAATTGCTCGTCTCCACGAACTTTTATCCAAGACTAACTCTTTGATGATATTTCAATCCTTCAAATCTCTCTTCACAGACTTTTTCCAAGTCAAGTTTAGTTTACCTCTGCCTCTCTTCACACCGTTTGGCCGACTTACCATCTCGCTGCCAACTGGTGCCTCCTGCGGTCTTCATTGAATATGTCCGAACCACCTCAAACGATGCTATACAAGCTTCTCCTCAACTGGTGCCACTCTTAAACTCTCTCATATGTCATCGTTCCGAACACGATGTCTCCTCGTGTGGCCACACATCTATCTCAACATACGTATGTCATCGTCCTGAAGTATACTTCACCTGTCCAAAATCTTGGATATATCATGCCCAGCATTAAGGAACCGCTTGAGATGGATTACAAGGACTTCTGGGCTTGCTCTATCTTGAGGTGCTTCTCAATGTTCACACGAGATTTGCATCCATCATCACACATAACATCCTGAATAGCCTCAACTTCTGTGAATGATTCCAAAGCATCTGACAGAGTTTCTACCCTCTTGACCTCCAAGCTAAGATTAAGAAAAGGCTCAGATCTATCTCAGCTCTAGCTGCACTATGGGAAATGCATCTAAACAAAAAGAGAAATTTACTGGAACAATGAGTTTTGTGGTGCAGGTACTTGTCGATGTTGTGATCGTCATCGGGACCAGCAGGAGACTCTAAGTCTTCACGAGTTTCTCTCCCACCTTCGCCTTGAGTTCGAGACAGTTAGGTCCCAGCTCCTGACACGTCGGCATCGCCCATCGCTTGATGAGGCGATGCCCCAGCTACATACTGAGGAGACTCGCCTTCGAGCAGGGGCGATGAGCCGAGACCTGCAGCATGCCATTATAGTAGCTTGTCGAACTGCTCTAGCACCCTCTCCTGTGCCTTCATCACCGACACCTTCGACTCCGACTGTGGCGGCGACATTATCTTCTTTAGCATCCTCTCTTCTCTTGAGTGCGGCTACTACGGGAGACATGGCCATGGGGCTTTAGTCTGTCACACATGGCGGCATGACTGAACTCGTCGTGGCGGTCGTGCTTCTCAGGTCTCACTATGAGCTCCACTAAGCAAGGTTTCGCTGTCTGCAGCTGGGCAAGAAGCTCTTGCTCTGTTTCGTCACCTCACTCTGTCAGCTCAAGCACACAGGACTGCTACTTTGCTTCCAGTTCTTCTCAACCTTCCCCAGGTATCTCATTCACATGGCTTCTTGATTTTGGCGCTTATTTTCATATGACTCCCGATTCAACTTAGTTGCCCCTAATTGTTCAGATTGTGGCACCACTCTTCCTGTTATTGGACGAGGCACTCTTTCGACTCCTTCATTTTCTGTTCGACTATTTCAAATGTTCCTAAACTCACCTTGCAGTTGTTTTCCGCCGGTCAGATCATTGACCATGGTTCCATATCATTCATGAGTCTGGCTCTTGTTGCATTCAGGATCTTCGCACGAGGGTCCTGGTGGGGACTGGGCCTAGGTGTCGTGACTCTCAACGTCTTTGGGAGCTTGATTGGTTGCGTCTGCCTTCGTTCACTTTTGATAGCCTATCATATGGCTCTTCTGCCGTCGTCTCTAAGCAGGTTGTTAGTCTTAAAAGAATATTGAAAATATCTTGATTCATGATGATTGTCATATCCCTTTGGAATCAAAAATATATTGCTCACAAGTGAAGTAATCACAAAGCAAAGGATGAGATTAGGATCTATAGTGGATTCAAGAAATGTCTCAACAAGAAGCTACTTGACTTGCAAAGACAAAAGAAGATGTGAACGTGAAGCTACTTGGCACATGAAGATAAATGTGAATGTCAAAGAGATCAAGAGAGGATAGCCAACATGATGCGGATGTGAAGCACCGTGAGGATAGGATAGCTAGAAGGAAGGACACAAGAGCCAACAAATTGCTTTGCCAAGAGAAGGGTATTCCTCGCACTCCCATTGAACCGGTAGAAGAACCCGAGATGGAGACTTTTGAGGAAAGCTTGGCTAAGTATGATGAGCAAAATCCATATCAAAAGTGGTATGGAGACTCGAGGCTATGTTTCTCGTGGTGCTCCCGTTCCACCACCATTTGCTCCACCACCCGCACCCTCGCCACCTCATGGAGATCATGAAATAGAAGAAGAGGAAGAACATGATTCGGAGTGACCCGCTGTGGGAAAGGACGCCCCCCCTTTTTGGTGCTAGATAACAAAGGGAGAGAAAAAGGAAGAAGAAAAGCTGATTAAAGCCGAAGGTCATCAAAAATCCAGTTTTCTGTTTCAATTCTGGAATATCCGGAAAAACCAAAAGTTCCGGGTTTGGCATACCGGAAGTTCTGGTTCCCCAAACAGCTTCATCCTTTTCTATTTTTATCCTTTTATTCTCGTGGATGGACTTGAGAACAATTTGTAATGTGCAAACAGTGTGTGCTCTAGTTTATTTCCAAGTTGTAAGACCCCTTTATTTCCTTAATTTATGATGCATGTTTGAATTTGTGTAATGTTGGTTCAGTTATACGAAGTCTGAAAAAACCGAAAGTTCTAGTTTGACAAATCGGAAGTTCCGGTTTCTACAGACTTCGTATATTAGTTTCCTTTTATTTATTTGTTGTGTCTTTTGTCATATGCATCACATAATACATGTTCACATACACTTTTTGCACCCCCCACGGATTCTAGTAGTGGATGTTGGGTTGAAAATATTCGATACAAAAACATATCTAGCGCAATGTTATTAAGAGCTGAGGTGGGGCCAATGTAATCCACCCTCATGATGTTTAGGCATTGAACTGAAAATGCGTAGAGCATAATGCTATAGACACATTCTAACGAACTATGGTAGATAGTTTAATTAAAACTAGTCAATAAAGGATCACATATGTAAGCAAGAAAATTGGTAATATTAAGTGCATCTAAAATTGGAAGTCCACAAACAGATATGAGAAGGTCTAAAATGAAAATGTAAAAAAACTACATAGCTAATTAAATTATAAATACTATAAGGGCTTGTACAAAGGAAAATATATGGGTTACCATGGGATAGTATGGATCAATAGCAGTCCAACATGTATTGTCACTATTTGTATGGTATCTTTGATATTTCCAATGACACGGACACTCAATTCTTCCACTTCCTTCATGACAAATTTGATGGTGAGCATTAAAACGTGGTTATAACCAATATCCTGCCACACAAATAAAACTTGAATGTTAATGTTATCTATTGCAATTGCTTGTGCGTCAGTAGGCATGGGCGTACCCACATAGAAAATAGAATAACAAGATTTTCTTGTGGATTTAAATATTTTCATTACATCATTACAAGTCTAAAAAATCAATATTTAACACCACATCCATACCCTATTATCGCACAATCTTAAGGCCATAAGGCACTCGTCCACCTAAGGATGCAAATTTTTTATTTTTTGGGTCAGTTGGTCGGCTCAAAATTTTCTAAAATTAATTAACTCCCCCATCCACCTTGTATTATTAGTGAGATAAAATATATTAGAAGCTTCACCCACAAATACCCTACGTCCACCCCATAGTTAATTCTCATCATGCGCCTAGGATCCAAACTTTCAAATTATAACTTGGCATGTTGTTATAAATAATATATAAATTAACAAAATACAGTATTCAACAAATATATCAATCGACATAATGCATACTTTGTGCCATATCATGTATTCCATCTTCAAAGAAGAAAACCACAGACAAGGGGCAATATAACACCAACCACATCAATGACAATAAGTCATGTATAGCAGATGAGCAGGATAAGAGGGAAAGAATGTGGCATGTATGGGTGGACATGATAAACCTTTTCATCAGATTCAGCTCGTGAAACATCCTGGCTTTGGTCATTTCTCTCACATTCGAGCTAGAGAAAAAAAATTATAGGAACTGAAGAGCATATAGTTAAGAAGGCCAAAGTTGCTCATCATCAAGAAGGAATTGAAACATTATTTTGACAGATAAGGTATATAGAAATGACGCACCTTAGGATTTTATTGTTTGTCTGAAAAACATGGCAGTAGTTGTTGTATCTCACTTTCTGGACATGCTCATCAAAATCAGCCTGGATAATGGTGCAGAGAAATATAAGGGTGAATAGATAAAAGTTACGAATTGAACTAGATGGCTACATTTTTTTATAAAGAAGTTAGTAGATGACATATATATGATGAAGCTGTAATACCATGGTCTGTTGGTCGCCTGACACTGAATGGTCCAAAGAATGAACCGTCTCCACCTGGTGCTTTCAAATAGCTGAAATATTGAAGAGATGGTGAAAGAGAACATCAGAGTAAAAACTTGTACACAACAATTAGGAAGTTCGAGACAATTTACCCCATTATTGGTTTCACTATCATTATTAAAAGGTTAAGGCAAGGAGCAACGACTAGTTTTATTTTCCTTCATGTCAGTGACCATGCATGTAACCAAAATGTCATAGATTTGTGCAAAACTTGACCATTGTCTAGTCCGTTAAGTGTAACATTAGGAAGGAGCGATGGCAAATTACCATTCCACAGGATTCTGAAGCGTACTAATAAGCAGACTAGCAGAGCATCTGGGTTATATATATATATATATATACCTTGCTGATTTCAGTTTGCAATGGCACCTCCGCTTCAGCAGCAGTCACAGTAAAGGTGAGGTAAACGAATTGCATTGCGACCTATATAATCGTATAGCAAACCAACAAGAGTACAAGACATGTCATGAACGGGTCATCTTTAGTACACAATTAACACGCCCGCAAGAAAACACACCAACCCACCAAAAACCAACACACCAACCCACCAAAAACCCTGCGCGATCGGCACAAAGCAGGAGAGAAAGTTCAGAAACATGGACGAACTACCCAACGAAGTCGAGGGATTTGAGTGTAACAGTCTGGAAATTTTCAAATTAATGGAAGTGAAAATTATCTCTAATCTTATTTCGTTTAATTTCGAATTTCTTCATTTCATTTTTCTGCCGTCAGAATATTTCTCCTCTATAAATACCCTTTTCATTTTATCTCTTCTCATCAACTTCTCCCTCTTCCCTTCTCCCTTCCCAAGTCACACCAGCAGAGAGGAGCGTGTCTGGCGAGCGGAACCGCCGCTCCCAATTCGTCGTCTCCGCCCGTCGCGCGTCGCCGATCCGTCAACAACCGCCGTCATCAGCCGTCTCCCGTTCGCGCGCCGTCCTCGCCTCGATCGCGTCATCCCCGACCCGATCCACCTCCGCGCGCGATTCTTCTACCGAGCACGTCCTGACAGCACGGAATCTGCTCGGCTGCGCAGTCCCCGTCCAAGCCGTGGTGAGCTATTCTATTCTTCCGTTCAGCTTATCGATTCTCGCATGTCAGTAGCAGCCGGTTGTACTCGTGGGTTATGGATCGATTAGTTGATAGCCAGTGCCGTTCGGTGGTGGTTTGACCATGAGTTGTTGCCGTGCGCTTGTGGCAGAGAGCCAGCCTCGAGCAGAGGGCACCGCTTGAGTGCTGTCAGGGTCTGTTCTCGTGAAGCAAGTAATTCATTCTTATTCCAGAATTGTTTTCCTAGGCTAAATCTTCAAAGATTTTTAGGAAACTCTGTTTAATCTTCAAAGATTCTTAAAATTGTTCCGTTAAATTCGTCTCATCGAGAATATCGTGTAGAATTTTTCGAGGAATGTTTTGAGCATGTTTAGCCTAATAATTTAAATTTGGATTTAATTATTTGAATTTAAATTATCACGTACCTAGTCTCACCTCTGTTCGTGTTGTGTTTAGCTGGTGATCCCGAGAAGGAGTACCGTGAGACCGCTCAGTTCGACGACCCGAATCCCGACTTCGATCCCGAGCTACCAGGCAAGCCGCGTTCCTTAATCACTTTTATACCTATTATTTTAACTACATGTTTTGTTTGCAACCCTAATTTACATGCGAACTGTTTTTAAATATGCTAGCAATATTCCTAAGTTGTGTCTATTTACTGTTTCACAAATATGAGCCCAAAGATTGCTTTAGAATAATTATTTTATTTTATGCTTAGCTATGCTTAGTTGCATTTATTTTTTATCTCACACCGATCACTATAAAAATAGAATTTGTGTTAAATAATTTTGAACTGTGATTCAAATGTGTGAGTTTTACAAATAACTATACATAACTATTTAGCGGGGGGCAGCAAGGAGTATGAGGAGCTTAGAGATTTTTGAGAAGTCCTGTGGGCGTACCTGTGGCGGGTACAACGGGAAGATCCGGGTTGGCATCTTTTCGTAAGACTTGTTGGTTGTTGGCGTTAAGGTTGGAGAGAGCGTCTGCCTCGGCAATTAAGGACCGAGTCCTTCGAGCCTTGTACGCTCACGCTCAATTGACAACTATGCACACCACGTTACCATGTATGAGAAGTGGCTTGATCTTGAAGCTTGTTAAGACTGGTTGTTTACCCGTGGATTAGCGGTGACGTGTTAGTATGGTGTAGAGCTATGACTTCTCATATGAGATCGAGATACCTCACCTGATCAGTGGTAGGCTCTTCACAGCTTCAGGACCCGATTGCGTAGGCACTTAGGATCCCTATCCTGGAGGACGGATAGCGCCAGTTGAAGCTTGTGAACGGGTCTTGTGTGTTTGTTAGGACTATGATGGTAGTTCTCGATGACACTTCTCGTGGGTCCAGGTGCATACACTCTGTAGAGTTACAGTCGATGCGCATTGCCACATCTTTTTGGAAAGATACCTCTGAGTTGTGCTCCTCGTTGAGTAGTTTTGTTTTCTTCCCTCCTCTTCTATTTTAAAATGTTTTAGACTTCGGCCTTTGAGCTGCGGCCGGGTGTGGAGATTACACCGGCATTTAAAATGAAATCCCATCCAAGATAACGGAGATCCCTGCGGGGCAAGATAATAAAATTTGACAAGTTTTAAAATAAATCTTTCTTGCATCTTTAAAATAAAAAATAATGTTTTAAACTTGCATTTAGCACTTGAGCCAGCCTTTACCTTGAAACATTTTGCATATATACATTGTTGATAGTTAGTACGTGATTTGCTGAGTATTCGTACTCACGGCTTCCTAATTTGTTGTTTTCAGAGGATACCCACAGTTTCGACTTCGACTACGTCTCCGACGGACCGTGAAGTCTGCTCCTACGCTCAAGCGTGCCTGTGTGGAGGAGGTTCGTTGCCGCTGCCACGATGATGCTTTCGTTGCTGCATTCAATGGTTTCTCGATAGTGATCTTTCTGCTCTGAGATGTTTTTAGTCTGCATGCCGATGGACCCTTTTGGAGGATTATATTCTAATAAATTTGCATTGACTTGCTATTTTCTATTTTCGTTTCTTGTTTAATGCTTCTGTTATGGTTTATTGATTGATCACTTGTGATGTCGTGCTTGCTAACCTCCTGAGATTGGTAAGGTCACAAAAGATCGAAACTTATTGAAAGGTAAGAAAAACCCGGTCGCTACATTGAGGGAGGGAGAGGGGTGTGGGTTCCATTGATACCATTTCCTCTGGCGGAGGTATACCAAAAGTCCGCGCGAAGAAGACTTGAAGTCGACATCCTCAGCGGTCGTCGGTGGGTCCGCGGCCGGCATCGGCACTAGGACGTCGTCTGTGGCCATCAGCGGGGCCGCGGCAGTGGTAGTGTGTGCGTGAAGACAGCCTCGGCATCCTCATACGCGTCCAGCGGCAGCGCTGGAATTGGTAACGGCGCTAGGATGTTCTCCGCCGCATCCACGGCCATCGGCACTGCGGCGACCGGTGGCCTCGGCGCGAGGATGGCCTCCGCGACCATCGGTGGCACCGTGACCGCTGTCGGTGCGAGGGCCGCCATCGGTGGCAAAGGTGGGCCGGTATTAGGGTTTGGAGGTTTGCAGGCGCAAGGATCGGAGGAGACTAGAAAATATAAGCCGCGCTTGCATTTTTTTTTAGATGACTTGTAATTTATATTTGGTTAAACTATAAATATAAGTTATTTTGTTACAATTTACTTTATCATTTGTGGTATTTAAAATACAGTTAAGAATTTTTCCCATTCGAACTTCTTTTTAATAAGATGAATGGTCAAAGTTGATGTTAAAAATCAACGGTATAAATATTTTAAAATCGGAAGGAATAACTATTTTAACACTACCAGCTCAATAATCAAATTTCATTCAAGAAATCAAGAGTTCCTGTTACTAAATTGCATTCTGTTTACAATGTCTACATGACCAGATATCACCAAGGAAAAATGCAAATTAGCTCTCCATCTCAGGCAATCCTGTTGCAGTTATTAGACCTAAAAAAGAGCAGGGATGCGATAGATAGGCTAGAGAGAAGAAAGGCAATGTGAAATATGTTTAACCTATTAAGATGATTACCGCTTGCATGAGAGTGTGTGCGGCCTGCTGCTACGGTGCTACAGCCGAGGTGAAGGCTTTGGCGGTCCTAGGCGGTTGGGCGAGGCGCAGGAGGGCGGGGGTGCCCGCCGAAGCGGGGCTGGAGCCGAGGCAGCGGCGGACGGGGGTGGGGCTGCCCGAGTAGCGGGGTGGGGCCTCGTCAGGAGCGGGGCGGCGAAGACGTCGGGCCGGTGGCTTTGCCTCGCCCGGCTGTCGTCGAAAGTTCTAGTGAAGCTCGCTCCAGCGTTCATCGCGAATCGGACGGTCACAAGTGACCAGCCAATGGGGAGCCTAGAAACCCCCTTGGCTTTAGATTGTAAAGATTGGGGCTAGAAATTGAGGGAGCGGAAGAGGCAGGCTGGGGCCAACCTGCCTTATGCGCAGCCGCGCGGGCACGGCGTATCAGGTTGAAATTACCGTTGCAACCGTCAGAGGCCACTGGTTTTGAAAACTATTTCAAAATTTAAAATAAAATTAGAATTTAAACAAAATTTAATTGAGACCGCTTTATTTTTCTAATTTACCAATCAGTTTCACTGATTTATCTGTTGGTTTGATCGGTTTTGAGTTTTTAAATTTTGAAAACAAACATTTCTGTGGTTTACCAACTGGTTTGACTGATTTTCAAAATTTTCAATTGTTTTAATTTAAAAATTAAAAGGTCAACTAGAATCGAATCGGAGCATTTTACTGAAAACAATAAAATCCAAATCCTTTAAAGCGATTTTATCGTGCATGGGCGGCATGGATTAACGATTGGGTACGATCAGCCTCCTTGATTTCCTTTCCTAGTATACACATGGTACACATCTGTGTTGGAGTTTGGGTTTGGGTTTGGTTTCTATCTAAGCCATGTTCGGTTAATCTTGACAACAAAGAGAATGGAGAAGAATGAGGTGGGTTCATTCCTAAACATATTACTTGTGAATTAAATTCTGATCAATTTACTCCAATCCATCTCAATCTTGATGTAACCGAACAACGCCTAAGTTGGGTAGTCAAGATAGGGCCGACCGCAGTGGCCGAGCTAGAACATTTGCATTTGGTTGGCAGCAATGTAGTAAAGCCCTAGTCCCTTTTTACTATTTTTAAAATCTATTTTTAGAATTGGTTACCAATAATTTTTATAAATTTAATTAATTTTATCAATATAATATATAATATTTAGATTTTTAGATTTATCATAAAAATATTTATTATTGAAATTAATTAAATTTATAAAAAACATTAGTCAATGATACAACCAACCAATTCTAGAAATTCTACAAATGGGACAGAGGGAGTAGACTGGATTGTTTTTAATTAAAACCAAGTACAAATGTTGAGTAATCTTGGCCTATCAGGAAATGAAAATCTAGCCCCTTCATTGGTAGTTGTCATGTTTATAACAAAGGCTGTTAACGGGAATGGGCGAGGTGGGAAGTTGGAACCATACAGGCTGCCAAGAATTAAGGCCCATTTTAGCCCCTCTTCCCTCTGTTCAAGGACCATGAATTAAGACTAATTTCCAATAGCATCCAAACAACAAAATTGATCAAATAAAAATCCAATTTCCGATTATGTGGCCCAATTCCAACTCCGCCTCAAACATGGTGGATTTTAGGTTTTAGATTTTGTTTCAAAACATGGATTTTTAGGATATAGGATAAAATTTATGTAATCAAATTGGTAGCTGAAAGCTGGATGGGTAGAGATCGAGTGGGGTACAATAATCTTTTACGTCCATTACAATTTAAACCTAGGAATGATAGGATCCCTTATGTTTAGGGATTGTTGGGGTCCTCGTCGCAGCATCGATTTGTTGACACCAAAATCAGGTCCAGACCAACACACCGCTCGCACGTCCGTGTGCGGGAACGCCGACGCCTCTTTGACGCCGGGTTTGGACAGCACCTAGACAACCCCGCCTCGGTAGGGACCTCGTCAGAGGAGGATCGTCTTAGGGTTAATCCGGGCTCGGTCAGGCCAGCCGAATCGTCTTCGATCGTTGCCAGAACGAAGAAAGAACAGCAATGGGGGTCGAGTGAGGGGATTAGGGTTTGGAGAGACAAAAAATGTAAAGGCAAATGACAGGTTCGATTGAGATGATCCTTAACCAGGTATGGGCCTTTGTTTTATACAGGAGGGATGGTCTTATCCCGCAGAGCAACTAATCCCACAAGTTAGAAAAGAAATTAGAATCAATCTGCTGAAAACTTTCTTAAATCAGCATTACCGGAGTCTCCGGTAAAGTGCCGGACACTCTGGTGACCGGAGTCTCCGGTAAGATGCCGGAGGTTCCGTCGTGTAATTTTGAGAACCCGAGAGGGCTCACCGGATACTCCGGCAACGTGCCAGACACTCCGGTGGGCTAAATGCCTGAACCCGAGAGGGCTCACCGGACACTCTGACAGCGTGCCGGACACTTCGACGGGCCAAGTGCCCGAACCCGAGAGGGCTCACCAGACACTCCGGCAGCGTGCCGGACACTCCGGTGGGCTAAGTGCTTGAACCCGAGAGAGCTCACCGGACACTCTAGCAACGTGCCGGATACTCCGGTGTCCATGTGATTTTTGGGTGTCAACATATACCCCCTGTTTTTTTGTGAAGTTCCTACACCATAAAACATTTTAAGCACTCAAAAACTTCTAGGGACCATGGTTTTCTTGACTCATCGGCCATTGCATTCAACTTTGACAATGATGTTCTTCGCATCAGCCACTTTTCTCTTACGCTTCTTGCCATACACTTGAATGATACTTTTCAAGTATCGGCCGTTAAGGGCCCTCGGTAATGATTCTCTACGAACATCTTCTAATATGTATGCGTTTCCGATGATAACTTTTGCTATTTGGTATGGCCCTTTCCAACTGAGACTACTTTTCGAACTTGTTGCTTCTTGAACCTACGGGCAGAATAGTTTTCCAAACCAATTCGCCCACCTGAAAAGTTGACTTTCATCTTCTTATTGTAGGCTCTACCAACTCTAGCCTTGTCTCTCTCAATTTCTTTCAAGGCATTTAAACGCTTATCGGTGACTTCATCGATATTGTCAAGTATTAGACTTCCATACCCATCGGTGGAAAAATCATTTTGTTTGACTAACCTTAGATGTCCTAGATTTACCTCAACGGGTAAAACGGCCTCTTGTCCATACACAAGTTCATAGGGTGTTACCTTAGTTGCCTCATACCTAGATATCCGATGAGCCCATAATGCTTCTGATAAGACTTCATGCTATCTCTTGGTATGATCCTATATCTTTTTCTTAATTAGTTTAATCAACGTTTTGTTACTAGACTCGGCCTGACCATTGACCTGAGCATAATATGGAGATGAATTGAGTATCCTAATTTCGTAGGATTTGACAAACTCTTTAACATGACCAAACGTAAAGGAAGTACCCTGGTCAGTAGTCAAAGTTTGATGTATGCCGAATCTATGAATAATATGCTCGGTAAAAACCTCAATTACCTCTTTGTGCGTCATGTTCTTGAGAGCCACCACTTCGGTCCATTTGATGAAGTAATCCGTCGCGACCAACAAGGAACGATGTCCCTTCGAAGATGGAGGATGTATTTGCCCTGTGAAATCCAATCCCCATCTTCGAAATGGCCATAGTTTTATAACAGGGTTTATAATGGCTGCGAGTGCCAATTAAATGTTTTCAAATCTTTGGCACCCTTTGCATCCTTTGTTGTAGCGATAGCATTCGGTAATCATGGTTGACCAATAGAATTCGGCCCTCCTTAACAACTATTTAATTTTTAGAGCCGATTGATGCGTACCGCAAATGCCCTCGTGAACTTCCCCCATAGCTACTCTCGCCTCGTCATCACCCAAATATTTCAAAAGCAAATCATCTCTCGTTCGGCGGTATAAATCACTATCGATCAAAGTATACTTAAAAACCACATGCCAAACTTTCTTATCTACACTTTGGGTTGGGCTACGAATGTATGAAATTATGGGTGACCTCCAATCAAGTGATTCGGTATTATCACGGTTTGACGTGTCAGTGTTCGAACAGTCTAATTTCAACACCTCAAGCATCGATTTCTTATTGACTAAAAATCTACCTTTACTAACATTGTAACCCGATACTTGTTGAGCCAACTCATTGGTTTCAATATTTTTTAGCCTAGGCACATAATGTATATTGAATTCATCTATTCTTCTAATGATGTCTAGGCACTTATCTAAGATGGTATTTAATGATCTATCTAAACATTGAAATTTTTAGAAATTTGTTGCACTACTAACAACGAATCACCGAAAGCCTCTACATGCTTAACCCCCACGGATTTCAACATCTCTAAATCGAACAACAATGCTACATATTCGGCTTGGTTATTGGTGCAATCATACTCTAATCGGTTTGAGAATTCAAAGTGTGCATCACGAGGAGATAGTAAAATCACACCAACATATTGATCCTCTTTACAAACCGATCCATCAAAATATAACTTTTAAGGGGTAAAAGTAACATAAGCAACATCTAGATCATGTTCTAAATCAATCCGATGTTCAACAATAAAATTAGCAACAATTTGGTCTTTCATGGATTTCAACGATTCATAAGCCAAATCATATTCAATCAATGTATAAGCCCATTTACCAAGCCTACCACTAGAAATCGGTCTATGCAACATATATTTAATAACATCGGTTTGACAAGCAACCACACAATTGCAAGATAACAAATAATGTCTCAACTTGGTGCAAACATGATACAAGGAAAAGCATAGTTTTTCAATGAGAGTGTACCTTGTTTCCGCATCCACCAACCGTCAGCTCACATAGGTGATCACGTACTCCGTTCCTTCGGCTTCTTGTGTCAAAACAGCACCAACCACATCATCTTCTGCCGCTACGTAGAGACGGAAAGGGACTCCTTCCATAGGCGCCCTAAGCACCGGTGGCGAAGACAAGTACTCTTTGATCTTCTCAAAAGCTTCTTGCTGTTTTACCCAAAGTAAATTCGGCTTCATTCTTTAGCCGAAAAATAGAAGTAAATGCATTAATCTTTTTCGACAAGTTAGAAATGAATCACCTTAAGTAATTCACTTGTCCTAACAAGCTTTGCAACTCTCTATTACATGTAGGCGCTTGCATGTTCCTAATTGCTTCTATCTTCTTAGGATCTACCTCTATGCCTTTTTCACGAATTATGAAGACTAAAAACTTTCCGACTGATACATCAAAAGCACATTTGAGCGGATTCATTTTCAAATCGAAACGACGCATTCGGTCCAAGGCAAGTTGCAAATCGGTCAAGTGAGAATCTAAAGCGGCCGATTTGATCACCACATCATCTATTTAAACCTCCATGATAACACCAAGCAAATCATGAAAGATAAAGTTCATGGCTCTTTGATATATGGCACCTGCATTCTTTAACCCAAAAGTCATGACAACGCACTCAAACAATTCTACAAAACCAGAACATCTAAAAGCAGTTTTAGACATATCCTCTTCGGCCATGAAGATTTGGTTGTATCCTGTATTACCATCAAAAAAGCTTATAACTCTATGGCTGGAAGCATCATTAATCAACATATCGGGTATGGGCATAGGATATTCATCTTTAAGAGTGGCTCTATTTAACTTTTTGAAATCAATGCAAACTCTAATCTTACCGGTGTTCTTCTCTTCCACCGACACGATATTGGATATCCACTCCGCATACCTGCAAAGTTTTATAAATTCCACATCAAGTAATCGATTAATTTTCTCTTTAATCTGATCATGCATATTCGGGTTAAACATCCTCATCGATTGCTTAAAAGGTCTAAAACCAGATTTTATTAAAAGCCAATGCTTAACTAGCTCGTGGCTCAATCCGGGCATTTCATTATAAAACCATGCAAAACAATCCACATATTCTTTTAGTAAACCGATTAACTTCGCCTTATAATCGACTTTCAGATTTTTGTTTATATAAGTTGGCCTCGTATTACCATCGCTGCCAAGGTTCACCTCCTTAAGAGGATCGGCTGATGTGAATCCTTGTCCTAACATATCTATGTCCTCTATTTTCTCTATAGCTTCGCACATATCGTTCGTGTTGGACCGATAGTGTTTCACTCTTTTTTTGCAACCAATCAAGATTAGACTCCATTAAATCACATTATATGTTTGAGCCGATTCTCCATCGGCTTTACATCACCGGTACAAAACCATCTCTAATCACACTAAGAAAATTATAATCTGTCAAGTCTCAACCGGTCAAGCACTTGATGATGTCATGCGGCAAAGAAGATGATTCGACCATAGCAACACAAGCTGATGCATCTGCATAAACAACCTCTATATCATCACCAATCTATTGTATCAAGAATTGGTGTAAGGTAGAAGAACGCATCTATTGGCATGAATCCAATCACGTCCTAAGATCAAGCTATAACTACCGTGCACATCGGCAACAAAAAAGCGATAGCCATAGTCTTGCTTCCAACGGTGAGTTCTATAGAAGCAACCCCTTAGCCTCGATAGGGTCTCCTCCTCCCACACCGTTCAAAGTCATGTTGGTACAGATGAGCTCGTCATCGGCGTTACCTAGCTTCTTAAACATAGAATACGACATTAGATTAACAATAGCACCGCCATCTACAAGCATGCGAGAAATCGGTGAGCCATTAAATGACCTCTAACACAGAGGGGTTTGTTTCAAATGGTTCTTCGATTCCTCGGGCTTTTCGAAGATAGCACTTTTTGACCCTAAGTCGAATTGTGCCATGACTTCTTCTTCCTCTATAAACGAATAATCAGAAAGGGATAAGCAAATGGTGTTAACGTCTATACCTTCTTGAGGCGGTGTAGGCTCGTAGTTCAAGAGGTCGTCGTCGTCGAACTCGGACATATCAATGTCTCCCGTGGGCGAGGGCGCTGTGGAGTCCTGTCCCAAGACGGCGTCGGCCAAACCAAGTGGCTTCGGAGTAGTCTCCGCTTCCTCCGTCACCGGTGGAGTAGGCACCTCGGGCTCCTTAACCCTCCACTGCTTACCTTGAGGGACCATCGGCTTGATCTCATTGAAGGCCTCATCTCTCTTTTTCTGCGCCTCCTCTTCTCGCATCTTCCGAAGACGCAACCTTTGTAGCTTCCTCTTTTGAGTGTGGGTCAAGCCAGGCGGGCACCATCTCGGTTGCGTGTACTTGGAAGAGCTTTTGCTGCTGCTAGCTTCATGGTCATGAGAGGCCTTTTCGACCGGATCATCCAAAGTGATCGGCCCCGTGAAGACTCCCCCAATTTTGACATCGGTTGTGCCGATTGTCATGACAGCTCCGGATGCACTCTCTTGATGAACAACGGTGGAGGGAGTAGATTCGTTACCTTGCCTCGGGCGCCACTCTTTCTTAGGCACAGTGATGGAACTCCCTCCTTGATCTTTGATCGATTGAGATTCCGTCCAATCCGAAGTAGGGTTAGAGAGCCTTGTGAAGACATTTCCTCTCAGTCCGTTTCACCCCGGATGAAATGGTGGGTATGGCATCAGTGGAACGGGCATCGATGGCATAGGCATCGGTGGCACGGGCATCCATAGTCCCATGTAGGGATGCCACACCAGGAATGACGGACAAGGCATAGGGTGGAACCATAGTGGCGGCACTCCAAAGCCATGTGAAGGAAGAGGTGGAGGCCCGTGCACATTCACAGCTAGCCTCGTCTCCTTCCTAGGTGTGCTGCCTCCCCTAAGTGGTGATCTTGGTCGCTTCATAGACCGATTATTCAAATCGGTCTTTTGATTCTTGTACTTAGCCATGAGCCAATCGAGGGAGCTTTTACACCCCATCTTCCGATCTGTGGCTTTGCCTTGATTTACCTTCCACTTGCTCACTTCAGGATTCTTTGGCTTTATCATCTTAGGCTGTGGAGCTTGCCCCTCGGGTCTAGAGCTTTGGATGGTGACTTTTAGATACTCTCGACAATCGGAGAACTTCTCGAGCACCACCTTCCTAGAGGCACCCTTCTCACTTGGAGAAACAGGCATCTCATCCCCGATGATCACGTTCTTCTCTTTGGTTGTATCGGCTTGATGAGGCCGAATCAACACCTTGGGGTTGAGCTCTAGAGTGTTGACAGGAAATGGTGCTTGTCGATCTGCATCTTCTTAAGACTCAATCGTCCCTTATTGCAATCATTAGTATCATGAGAATAAGAGTTATGCCATTTATAGTATGTCCTACGCTTAATCTCATCCACCGAAGGTAAAGTATATGATCTTAATGTATCCACCCTTGTGCAGCTCATCAAATATTTTATCACATTTGGCTACATCAAAGGTGTATTTCATATCGTCTTTCCGATTCTTATGCACCGGTTTAAGCGAATCACAAGCAAATGATTTGGCCTTAGAGGGTCAAATGAATTCGGCACCCAAAATATCATTAGAATCATCATCAGAGCTGTTCGAAGCCCTTTGTTGGAGGTGAGTGAGTGTGAGAAAATCATACACCTCCAACTTTAAAGCATCGGTTCTTAACATCTCTAAACCGCCGAAAATAATCAACGACATGTTCCTCTTTCCCTTGTCGAACCGATGTCAAATGTGACAACTTTAATTCTTTGTCTCCGAAATAAAAGTGACCATGAAACTTGCGCTCTAAAGACTCCCACGTGTATATGGAACCCGGAGACAATGATGAAAACCAAAGCAAAGCGGTTCCGATTAGTGATAAAAAAAACAATCGTACTTTCAAAGCCTCACTAAAACCCACTTCTCTTAGTTGTGCTACATATTGGCTAACGTATTCCCGAGTGGTTTTACTATCTTCGCCATTGAATTTGACGAAGTCAGGAACACGCCATCCAACGAGATATACTGAATCAAAGTATGCAGGGTACGGTTTTTGATAAATTTGGTCCTTCCCTTAAGGTCTACCCCTAGCGTCTCGTAAAATTGTTTGTTTAAGTCCTCCTTAATGTGAGCCATACACTCTTATATGTTTGCTATGGGTGGCCCAGTGGATGTGCCCGGTGGTGAGGAATGTGTACTCGTTTTTTTGGCGCTAAACAATTCATTAGGAATGGGGCCATGAAGGATACCCGTACCACTTGGTGGGATATGTGGTGTGCTATATGTGACGGTACGATAAAGAGAAACAAAATTAGCCAATTCATTCAATCGGCTAGTGGCCGGATTAGGGAGGCTAGTAATTGGCTCTATGCTAGCGGAAGATACTACCAAAGGACTAGTTTGCGTATGAGATGAAAAACTAGTTTGCCCATTAAATGAGTTCAACGGCATGCCATACGGAAGTTGTTATGCACTTGACGTAGTAGGCGCCGATGCACTAGTAGTAGGATCTACATGCGCAACATGAGATGATGATGCAATACTAATATTTTTAGACTTAGATAAGTTTTTTTGATCATGTATTGCATATAGTTCGTCAAGACCTTTTTCATATCGGCAAAGTAATACGAAAGGTCTTTAAAAGTAATGGGAGGATGCGAAGATGTCCTTACATTGGCAGCACCCATGGCCGCGTCATCGTCGATGACCGAAAGAACGGGCTTCTTCACTTGTGAGATCGCGACTTGACGGTCCTTCTTGAAACACGCCAAGTACTCCTGCAGCTCTCGCTCCTTGCGCGCCTTGCGCGCCTCCTCAGAGGCCTTCCGACATTCTAAGAACGCCTTGCGCGCCTCCTCGGGCAACTCCTCTAAGGACGACATAACGATGTTCATCGTGGAGATCTCGGAATTCATGCTGGAAAACGACGATTTGGTTTGTGCAACCGGAATCACTCGCTCTCCAGCAAAGTCGCCAAAAAGTGTGTTGACGCCGAAATCTGGTCTGGGCCCACACACCGCTCGCAAGTCCGTGTGCGAAAACAATGATGCCTCTTCGCCGTCGGGTTTGGACAGCACTTAGACAACCCCGCCTCGGTAGAGACCCTGTCGGAGGAGGATCGTCTTAGGGTTGATCCGGGCTCGGTCAGGCCAACCGAATCACCTTCGATCGTTGCCAGGACGAAGGAAGAACAGCAACGGGGGTCGAGTGAGGGGATTAGGGTTTGGAGAGACAAAAAACATAAAGGCAAATGATAGGTTTGATTGAGATCATCCTCAACCGACCATGGGCCTCTGTTTTACAGAGGAGAGATGGTCTTATCCCGCAGAGCAACTAATCTCACGAGTTAGAAAAGAAATTAGAATCAATCTGCTGAAAACATTCTTAAATCAGCATTACTGGAGTCTTCGGTAAAGTGCCGGACACTCTAGTGATCGGAGTCTCCGGTAAGATGCCGAAGGTTTCGTCGTGTAATTTCGAAAACCCGAGAGGGCTCACCGGATACTCCGACAATGTGCCGAACACTCCGATGGACTAAATGCCCGAATCCGAGAGGGCTCACCAGACGCTCCGGCAGCGTGCCGGACACTCCGGTGGGCCAAGTGCCCGAACCCGAGAGGGCTCATCGGATGCGGGACACTCCGGTGGGCCAAGTGCCCGAACCTGAGAGGGCTCATCGAACACTCCGGCAACGTGTCGGACACTCCGACAACGTTGTCGTACTTCGGTGGTACTGTAATTTTTTGTGTCAACACCATTGATCCTGAATCCCTCTGTCCGCAGGCATCATAGTGCTTCTGTGCGGAACCCCGAACCCCTGAACTCAATTCTCTTTTACCTAGCTATACGTGCATGTACCATGTTCCATCTTCCATGGGATGCAACAGTTCAGATACTGACCAACTACTTAGATAATGTGGACAAATATTCGTTTACCATGTTAGACTTAACTGAAACAATTCACATGGCACCATCCCGATTGTTATCCTTTCGGACTCTTAGCAAACTGAAAGGAAATAGATAGCACAGATTAAAATTGTGTTAGATGATACATTAAGTATCCCTTAGTAAAATTGTTTTAGCCTCAGAATCTCATTGACTTTTTCTCTTGAAATAATTTGAATGTAAAGCTTGAATTTATAAACAACTGTTCTACTTTCAGGCCAGGTTTTTTTCCTTTTTAAATATTATTTATTATTGTATTTTTAATCACTTCATCGTATATTTTTTCCTGCCAGTAATTATTAAAGAAACTAGGTGAAACTTTTTAATAATAACACTGGCTATTTTGTTCCAAATCCTGTTCGTTGCATATCTACAGCCCAATGGCAGCAGAAATCCCCATTATCGTATCACATTCCCCCTCGTTTTTAATTGATGAAGCTTAGAATATAGTTTTAGCTTAAAATATATAAACTAAAAAAAATTATCCCACCATCATCAATTAAAACCAAGGGAGGAACATTCGACGACAACTGTTATCTGCATTGAAAGGTAGAACATCATAACTTTATACCCCTCTATTTCCTCTTAGCATGGCCGGCCTGCCATGTTCGTGAATTTTGAATTTCCTTGTCCATCAAGATACTGACAGGAAATATGCTAATATCTGGTTTCAGCCCAACACCAATTTCGGTGGCACCTCTCCTTCAATGCAGCTATTATTTATAGTTTATTGAAGTGCATGAAACTACTCATTTAGGCCAGTATTTCCTTGACACTTTTGACTAACCACTATTGCGTTACTGCTTGCTTACTGAAACTATCTCTACACTTTTTAATAAAATATCTACCCATAATTCTTTTCACAGGCTGATGCTAATGTTGATGCTAAAGGTTCTCTTGTGAGTTGTCTCCTCTGTTAGTTTTTGCTACAGGGCAAGGAGGTTACACTGGGTATGTCTGGTTACTGTTAAAGGCTGGTGCAGACCCCAATATTCCAGATGATATTGTTTTCTTAATTTTCTTCTGACTCTAGTTTTTAGATGATTATTCAGTTTTAGCAATGAGTTTAGCTGCTTTGTCAATGCATCATACAAGCTGCTTTGTTTATCGTTGACTGCTAGATCTTGAACCTCAAAATCAAATAATATGCAAGCCTGAAAATTTGCAGACGCAATGGTTGATCATGCAGTCCCATATGCTCGTAAATGCATCGATGTTATTTGTTGGTGAAAGAGTTGTGCCCATGGTGAGGTTGCAGTTAGTAAGATAACGAGATCTGATCATCTCACCTGTCAGGCTGCAGCTCGCATGCTACTCAAGGTGAGACGGCCAGGCTTACCAATCTGTTTCTTTACGCTACATTTGGCTGAGGGGTGTTTATGTCGAATGCATCTGTATGCCCTCTGTCTAGGAGTACAAGCAAGTTTTTGATTCTCTCCTCTTGGATGTGCGAAAATTTGGTCCTGGAAATGTTGAGAGTGAGATAGAACTGCGGTAACCTGCTGCCTGATGGGCCTTTATTTTGTCTGTAGAATGATAGTAGATCAATTATATACTGTTTCCAAGATAATCACAAGAGATTACATCCACCGGGTTTTCTCTTCAGTTTTGTAGAAAATTCTAGCCTCTATTTAAGTAGTAGCATTCTGATGTCTTGAGTTGCAACTTTTTAAGAGTAGCAGCAATCAGCTGTAGATGACTCTTAATGCTTATTCATGGCAAGGGAGGTAACGTTCATTTTGAGATAGCATGCTGGTAGACGTCTGACGGTTACGGGGCAATGCCTTCTTGTTTGGTTGCAGCAAGTAAACGTACTTGGAAGTCTGTTAAGCCAACAGAAACCTATACCTATCTAATGACAGCACGGACATTTCTGGGAACCTGTCCACAGGACAAAAGCCTGCTCTTTGAAAAGAATTTGTGGCATTGTAAATTTTCGTGACCTTTATTGCTTACAAATGCCAAAGAATGCTTGGTGTGAAATTGTCTGTTTCTTGCGGAACCGGATCGTCTGGCGATCGTCAGAGGGACGAACGTCGCTGCGCGTGGGCCACGAGAGAGCACGCCCCCACACGACAGCGAGTGGGACGCTAGTCAGGCAAACCCCGTCCGTTTCTTGCACCATTTTTCAACCTTTCCTTGTACTGCTCTTTTCGTCCCCAAAGACTCCATTATCTAAATTTTCATTTTATATAGGGCGGTCCGGGGTTACAAATTTTCGTGACCTTTATTGCTTACAAATGCCAAAGAACCCGGGGCCCTAGTGGTGTTGGTTGGTTTGTTTTTCGTTGTTCTTTTCTATCGCTCCCCGGGTTCTCTTTATATAGGGCGGTCCGGGGTTACAAATGGTGGGCTCTACGCGATCCTGCTGAATTGCCGACAGGTGGACCCTTCCGCTGTCGTCGCCATCATTTGCTTTGCCCAGGCGCAGGCGTGACCCGTCGAGTCGCGCGCAGCGGCGGGCACTGTGGCGCCTGTCCGGTACTGCTGTGTCAGCCACAGTGCCGTCGGATCTTGTCCGTCGACTGATACGGCTTCTGCTGGAGTGCCGTCGTGGTGAATCTCGTCCTGTCTCGTCAGGGCAGTTGGCAGGTGGTCACTAGAGTAAATAAGCCATAACATGGTACCTCCTCCCCAGGGGTCGCTCCCCTGAGGGTCGGCTCTTGAAGGCTGAGGTCTCCGTGCGTCTTAGGGCAGTTAAAACTTGCTGTCGTAGATCGCCGCCTTGGGGGTCGGATCACGTGGTCGCCCGACCCCTAATCCGGGGTCTCACGTGTACGAGCACGGGCCGTCAGTACCCGGGGTATGTGATTCCGATAGTAGCCCCCGAGCCTGGCGCCATTTGCGACCTCTGGTTGAGGAGACGCTGCGCTGGTCGTCCCTAAGGTTCGTTCTGCTCCTATGGGGGCGCGTGAGCGCGCCCGTAGGGCGTAGCCCCTGAGCCCTCGAGCGATCCGGAGGGTCGGTCGTGGGCAGAAACGTTTGCGCGGACCATTATTCGTCCATGGTTGATCCTACGGGGGCGCGCGAGCGCGCCCGTAGGGCATAGCCCCCGAGCCCTCGAGCGATACGGAGGGTCGGTCGCGGGCTAAAGCGTTGTGCGGACGATCATCCGTCGATGGCCGATTATTTCGGATGCGCCAGAATGCGCTCCTCAAGCCTGGCCCCCGAGCCCGGAGGCAATCCGTGGGGTCAGGTATGCCTCGTTCGGATAGTCGGGGTCGGACTGAGTTCGCTCTCAGTGTTTCGTTCGGTAAGACACCTAGAACGGGCCGGTTTTGACGCGGTCCCCATCCATGATCAGCATCGCGCCTAGGTCAAGGCCATAATCAGCGCCCGATCGTTTGAATCGGTCAAGTGGCCTCGGCTGTTGGTCAGCCGACCGTTGGGGGGTTTCAGTTTGCGTGCACGCGTCGTTCCGACCGTCGGGGTCGGGCCGAGGTCGTTCTCGGTCTTTCGTTCGGTGAGACGCCTAGGTCGGACCGGTTCGATGCGGTTCCTACCCATGATCAGCGTCGCGCCTAGGCTTGGCCATGATCAGCGCTCGAACGTTCGGGTTGGTCAGACGGCCTCGACCTGTCGGTTGGCCGATCATGGGGGGTTTCGTTCGCTCGCCTCCCCTTGTTTGGATTCGCCGTGATGGTCACGGGAATCGAGCAGCTTCCGTGCCTCCACGCGAAGGGCAATCAGACCGTTTGGGGATTTGAACCGCCGGTTGATCCGGGTGGTTGATTTGAATTCGATCGGACGGCGTCGGGGACGCGGCGGTTCGCGCGCCCGCGTCACGTCGCCGGCCAAATGTGCTCTGGCAGCCGTCTTGTCGGAGTAATCGCTACCTTCCTGTCCGCGACGGAGGCGGCGAGGTACAGCCTGGGCCCGCCCGTCAGCGGGTCGGGCGTGGACCGCTCGGGTGTGCGTCGGGGTGTGACCTCTCGACCGAGCAGTTACTCCCGCGATCGCGCAGTTATTCCATGATCGATCGTGGGGGACGCATTTACCGCGCGGGCTCTTTAAAAGGAGGGGCGCGGTAACTTCGCGTTTTCACCCAGCTTTCTCGCTTCGTCTTGAGCCTCCTGTAGCGTGCGAGAGCTCGTTAGCCCCGCCTTTCGCCATAGTGTCGTTAGACCCGGCGATCGCCGCCGTCTTTGTTCGCGTTCTCGCTGTGCTCGTCGCCGCCATCTGCGTGATGTCTGAGTGGGAGCCTTCGACCGTCGAGGACGCTCTGCTCGCGAGGTGGAGCGTCGTTGGGATGGTTCCGCCGAAGGAGTCGGCGGGCTGCGTGGCCAGCTTTGGCCACATCGCGCCCGCGCCGCCGCGAGGGAAAATCGTCTGCTTCCTGGCGTACTACGAGCGCGGGCTGGGGCTACCCATCTCCAACTTTTTCTGGGGCATCCTCAATCAGTACGGCGCTCGGCTTCACCAGGTGGCGCCGAACGGGATTCTCCACGCCGCTGTCTTCGTGACACTCTGCGAAGTGTACTTGGGCATCCGGCCGAGCCTCCTGCTGTGGAGGTACTTCTTCCTCGCCAGCCTCCAGACATCGAAGGAGACCGGGGTCGGCAAACGCATCGGTGGCGTCAGCATTATGCTCCGGACTCGGGAGTCTCAGGAGTACATCGAGGTCGACCTGAAGACCTCGCTGAAGGGCTGGAGGAAATCGTGGTTCTACATCGACAACGCCGACCCCCAGCTCCCACCCTTTGAAGACTTGGTGCCCCGAGTGACGGGGTCGTGGAAGTCGAAACTCTCGGCGGCCGAGGTCGAGAGGATTCGACCGCACCTGGAGGCGATCCGACGCCTTCGGGAGCAAGGTCTGACTAGGACGACGGTCTTCGGCGTCGCCATGCGACGCCGAATCATGCCGCTGCGCCGTCGAGTGCACAGCATCGGGGAGTACGAGAGGCCGGACGACAAGACATGCGAGGTTCGCGACCGGCCACTCTCCGACAAGGGCGTCCTTGCCCGGACCACGGCGGTCTTCAAGGATGCCGAGGGCAGCCTTGACCGGGGGCCCTGTCCCCTCGATAGGGACCATCGGCAGCTGGTAAGCGTGGGTCTTCCTTTTTTTGCTGCAGTAGTTCGTGCCATGCGGAGCTTACTTTTGGCGTCTCCCAGGGTCCGCCGGTGACCACGTCCGTGACCGAGGCCCCGACCAGCTCGGCCGCCGCGCCGCGTCAACGGGGAGTCGAGTCCAGCTTTGCGGCGGTGGCGGGGCCGAGGAGGACCGGCAGGAAGCGGAAGGCGAAGCCCAGGTTCCTGGACTATCTGTCCAGCAGTGCGGGACCCGGGGCTTTGGCTACGAGACCGGCGGTGAGGTCGTCCCGCGGCTCGAGTGCCGAGGGCGGCCTGTCGGCGAGCCAGAGCGCAGTTACCCT
>BCLF01000059.1:833360-854965 GCA_001602275.1 Zoysia japonica | reverse complement strand
GGCCGGTCGGCGGCGGCCACGAAGTCGTCATCGTGGCGCTGACCCTTGCCCTTCTTGCGGCTCGAGCTGCCGCCACCCCGCTCGCTGCGGCGGTCGGCGGGCCGGACAGAGGGGCGGTCCCCCCGACGGTCAGTCCCCGACCTCTCGTCCTTCGCCCGACCTCGATCGAAGTTGGCCTGCATGACCTCTTCCCCGGTGGCGAAGGTTGTAGCGATGTCGAGGAGATCTCGGGCTGTCCGAGGGTTTCTCCGGCCCAACTTGTGGACGAGCGCCTTGGACGTCGTGCCGCGAGTGAAGGCGTTGATGACGTCGACGTCGCTGACGTCGGGGAGCTCGTTGCGCTTTCGCGAAAAGCACTGGATGTAATCCCGGAGCGACTCGCCAGGCTCCTGCTTATAATTTTTGAGGTCACAGGAGTTACCTTAGCGCGTGTAAGTCCCTTGGAAGTTGTCAACGAAGATTCGGCGCAGGTCGCTCCAGTCTTGGATGCAACCCTCGGGGAGGTGCTCGAGTCACCCTCGGGCTGAGTCGGTGAGGAAGAAGCGGCAAGTACTGGATGGCGAACAGGTCGTCCGCTCCTCCGGTCCTACAAGCGAGGCGGTAGTCCTCGAGCCAGTGGACGGGGTTCGTCTCCCCGTTGTAGCGGCGGATGGTGGTCGAGGCGCGAAACCTTTGCGGAAATTTTGCATGCCGGATGAGCGATCCGAACGCCTTGGGTCCGACCCCATCAGGGCTTGGGCTTCTGGAGTTGAGGGAGCCGCGCCGGTAGTAGCGGTCGTGGGAGCGCCTCCGCGGGATTCAGCGCGGAGCTCACTCCTCGCCTACCGTCTGGCGTCGATGGTGCCGAGGGCGTCGCGGTTGGGGCCGAGCCGCGGGAGGACCGACCCTGTGTGGTGTCGAGGGTTTCGTTCCTCGACTCGGCTGTCGCGCGCCGAGCTCCGCCGATCCTGGGACCAGCGGTTGCTTCTCGTCTCCGACTGCTGGGGCCAGAGGGACGCTTCTGGTTGTTGAAGCGCGCTGCCGAGGTAGAAGCGTACGCGGTCGTACACTTCCCTCAGCGTTGGGTCCTCGGGAGCAGCGGTCTCGTCGAGGACGCATGCTGCCGCCGCGAGGTTCTCGAGCGGGGTGTCGAAGGTTGGCGGCCCTCCAGCTGCGAGCTGCTGGTAGGTGGACCGTCCCCGGGCTCGAGCCGCGTCGCTGGGCCCGGCTGCAGCTTTGCCCCTAGGCTCGGGGCTGCCAGTTTGTCCCGAGGGCGGCCAGACCTGACCGACGATGTCTACCGCGGGGCGCGGGGACAGGTTGGCACTCGGCGCGTTACTGGGAGTCGCCGGTTCCGCGCCCTTCGGGGCGTGGAGAGTGAAGCACTCCCTCGACGGGTAGTGCCTCAGAATGAGACAGCTCCGACGCCACCGAGTAGGACGCCTCTTGCACGGAGCCTGGAGGCGCAGCTCGCCACCTTTGTTTGCGACGAAGTTCAGGCTCTCGAAGCAAAACGCCTGCCCAGAGGCGAAGGTGAGGACCCGTCACGGCCGGCCATCTTCAGAGACAGCGACCGTGAAGCCCCCGAAGCGGAGATGGGAGATCGAAGTATCTCCCACTACAGCAAAGTAGGAAGCCATCGAAAAACCGAAGCGAGAGCACACCCAGAGAGAAGCGCCCCCTTCCTGACGCGTCAACTGTCGACGTTCTGACCACCGGCACAGTACAAATATACGATCGTGGGGAGGTGTGCCTTCGTATTCGATAAGACTACTCTAAGGAAGACTAAAGGGATTTTAACCTGGTTCGGACCACCTCGAGCGGTGTAATACCCTACGTCCAGGGAGCGGATTATCTCGATGATGGTAGTATAAGGGTCGGATTCTCTCTTCGCCATCATTCGCTTTGCCCAGGCACAGGCATGACCCGTCGCGTCGCACGCAACGGCGGGCACTGTGGCGCCTGTCCGGTACTGCTGTGTCAGCCACAGTACCGTCGGGTCTTGTCCGTCGACTGCTGCGGCTTCTGCTGGAGTGCCGTCGTGGTGAATCTCGTCCTGTCCCGTCAGGGCAGTTGGCAGGTGGTCACTAGAGTAAATAAGCCATAACACGGTACCTGCTCCCCAGGGGTCGCTCACCTGAGGGTCGGCTCTTGAAGGCTGGGGTCTCCGTGCATTTTAGGGCAGTTAAAATTTGCTGTCGTAGATCGCCGTCTTGAGGGTCGGATCATGTGGTCGTCCGACCCCTAATCCGGGGTCTCACGTGTACGAGCACGGGCCGTCAGGTACCCGGGTACGTGATCCCGACAGTTATCACCATGATCATAGAAAAAACAAGCTGCTCATTGGCCAGCCCCAGCGACTTAATTGTATATCCGTCTCTCTTTAGTTAATCCGTCACGGGTCGAGTAGAGACTAGAGAGCCACCCGTTCCATCGGCGTGTCCGCGACGGCGGACAGCCCAACGAACCAACGACCACGAACGATTCCCTCCTCTCTGGCTCTCTTTTCTTTCTTTCCCCCTGTGCTCGTCCGTCTCATGTAGACGCAAAGCCCGTTTCTTCTTCTTATCCTCTCCAAGCTATCGACACAGCGACATACGCGAGCTAACGTTAAAGCTGACGACCTGTGCTCTACTTCGATGTACCTCGATGATTGGTGGTTAGCTGAAGAATTATTCCGGTCTTCTGCTTGCGTCGTCAGAGGTTCAGAAAGTCAGACGAGGAATGACTCTGAAAATCCGAAATCTGGACCGCGTATCATTGTTTCCCAGACCACACGGCGAAAACAACTCGATCTTTGGTGCCGCATCCAGTTGCGCGAAGGCATGTACTCCTCTGCGGAGGAGTAGTAAAGTTTGCTAAGCAGCCGGGCTAGCAGCTAAACAAGTTGAAGTAGCGGATTAACGGTCCTTCCACGTACTGTTGCACGGACACATGGTCAGCATATCAACAAATTTTTTTTTTCCTTTTGATCGCATTATTAAGTGAATAAATATTTGCTTAACAAGCACCATCACAGCTTGGAGAACGGAGGAAGATTCGCAGAAATTTTCTCCACCTGCTGTGCTGTTCTAGCCAACGCCCAGAGTCGCACGGCAAGCAGACTTTAAGAAAACTTCCAGCGCAGAATCATTTCTTCTTTTGGCCCGTTGCTTTCGTAGATCCCAACAGCATGATGCAACTCCAGGCTATTAAAACGCAGCCCCCGTTTCCCAAAGGGAAACAATCAAACAAGGGGCCTGGGACGGAGAAATAAACTTTTCTCGCAAAGTACTGAGCTGAGTGATCACGCTGTGGCCCTCGTGGGGAACGGAGAGACAGGTTCCAGGTTGCGCTGTCGATCTTCAGATGATGAAACCGCGCATGTGAAAACAAGAAAAAAAGAACGCTATCCTGTTGCTTGCGTGCTCCAGGTGAGAGTGAGACTTGGACCGGGCAGTCGTCGCGCTTGGAGACGAAGCGATCGCTGGCCCCAACTTGGTCCGCGCGTCCAGGTCCAAGTCTGCCCGCCCGGTCACTCCTCTGCTCATTCTCATTTTGAAAAAGTGCGATCAAATTAGATTTCAGTTCCAGAGCTCATATCTCGTTCGCTGATTTGCCGGCTAGTTCCTTGTCAGTTAATCCTGCTCATCTCTTCTTTTACTCTGCATGAATCCAAATCTGATTAGATTTCCGTAAAATCACCCAGAATGTGCAACTGCAGCACCTCTCCATTTCAGAGCCTTTTCCCGGCGAGGCGGCGACCCTGCTGAGAAGTGATTAGTACTACTGGTAGGCACAGTTTCAGGGCAAGTCCGTGCCATGTCTGGTCCAGACTCCAGACTCCAGAGTCCACTCACGGTTCCAGGCACCATTACCATTTCCTCGTGCCGATTCCCGGCCACGCTCGGCAAACATATCTTCCGGGCAAGTTGCGAGAACGGCAGCAGCAGCTAGCGACTTGCCACGCAAGTGCCGGATACTTTTCCTTCCCTCCTATGCAATAAAAAAGGCCGGACTTGTCAATGATGCACACGCATCATCCCTCGGGACCTCGGGTCGTTTTCGGGCGACCATTATCTGTTGAAATCATCGGTACGTAGAAACAGATATCTTATGAGTCGTCGTCGACAAGGAAATCTTCTTACGCAGGATTGCTTTCTTCTCCTTGGTGGTGTCCATGGTGGCAATGGTATGGTCCCTTGGCTTCCACAGAAACTGAAGTGGCTGCCTCATTTGCAAGCCACAGTCATCTTGCAGGAGATCAGTAGTGGTGCAGCAACTTGATGCAGCGCAACAGGGGGTTTCCTTTTAAAAGAATGGGAGAGTAGAAGATAAGAACGACTACTAGACAAGATGGCTTGCTAATCACAGGACCGGTAGAGTGAGTACTATAACACGAATAAGAGTTGAACCCAACGCTTTGGCTGCACGAGACATTTCCGGAGCTGCAAGTAGCGTCGAAGAACATGTGCCCGGCCCCTGCATTCCTGGGCGCCGCCTCCTCCTTCCTCGTGTCCTAATCAAAGCGTACCCTACTCCGCCTTCCTAGAAGCAGATATGTTGAGGCGATTAACAAAATTGATTAACAGAGGCTCCAGTCCACTCCGCTGCACGCCGGCCTGATTGGATGGAGGGCTTTAACAAGAACAAGAAGAAGGATCGGCGGCGGCAGCGGCATGTGCGTGGGATAACGGCATCTGCAAGCGCAGCCGGCCGCAGATGTTCGGAGGGTGAGGAATCGACGGTCCCCCAGCTCCGAATCACTGCGCAGGCACCGGATGGGGGTGAAAAGGCGCCTTTCAGAAGAATCTTCTAAAAAATTCAAATGCTTGGAAGTGAGAGAGAGAACTCGGTAGTAGCTGGAAACAGATGTGATGAGGAGACTAGTTTCAAATTAGGGACCAAATATTAAGCTGTAGTGTCGGTGGTTACATCATTAGCAGCACTCAAATTATTGGAGAGTAGTTTCAAATTAGGGATTAGTATAGCAGTGGTTGCAGCGTTTGTCCCGGAAGAAAGAGTGGTTGCACTAGTCGCATTATTGGAAGAGGCGATGTAGGGGAGAAAGAGCGAAATGCAATGGCTTAATGGCGTTTTCTTTCTAGATTCGGCAGAAGGGGGGATGTTAATTAATTGTACTCCAAAGCATGGAGGAATCTATCGAAAATGGTGGCGAAACCGATGGTTGCAAAGCCACGAACAACTACTCCCAGCCGATCCCAACTGGACCGGGCGCGTAGGAACTGTTGTAATGTCAGATGCGCAACAGGTTGTTAAACAAGCACTTAATTAACGGATTACTTTAGTACTACTCGTGCTAATCCAGAGGTGGCGGGCCAAGATATTAACGGATGGGGTGGGGCCTGATAATAATAAACAAGTATAGTAACGCATCCGCTGGCTTCTGTTCTGCCGCATCAGCAAACGGTGATACCAATTTCAAATTCGAAATGGTTTTCTAGTACTATTACCCCTACAAAACGTACAGGTACTTGGTGGTATTTTCTTCTTTTTTTTTAAATGTGGCGCGTACTTTGTTTTAGATGAAATGTGATGCGTACTTGATCGAATATATTTGGTGTACTGAAGAAAAATGAGGCGGCCATCTAATCGTGGTGCATCCGTCACTGCTCCATAACCCCTCTTCCGTGACGGCGACCGGATCTGACCCCCATTCCGTTCCGTTCCGCCGATTCAACGCCCGGGTCTCGAAAGGCGGCCGGCCGGCGGCAGGCAATTCCATCCGTCATCCCTACATCGATGCGTCCGTCTCCGCGCGTAAAAGGCCCACTCGGCTGCCCAGGTCCTTTCCACTCGTCGCCAGCCACAATTTCTTCGCTTCTTCGCCTCCTGGCCGGAGTCCTGCCTTCCATAGCCTAGCCGCCTCGGCCTCTTCTCTTCCGCCAGAAACCGCCGCGCTCGCTTCTCCTCCTCCTCCCTCGGTTTCTCCCCGTGCTCTCCCTTGTTCTTTGCGTGCGAGGGGAACAACCAGCGGAGGCTTCGTCGTCTTGGGAGTGCGGCTGGAGGTACCGGTACGGGATGGCCATCGAGCAGGAGTCCCCGTTTAAGGAGCTCCGCCTCAAGAACCGCAGGGTCATGGTGAGCACTGTTCTTTCCTCTTCTTCGTCTTCCATTCCCCTGATTAGTTTCGCCCTGCTTGCCTGCCTGGTCGCCCGTTTCGTGTTCTTGTTCTGGATCAAGAAACGGGCGGGTTCTTGAGTTCTCTCTGTTGTTACCGACGGCTGTTGCATTGGACGAAGAAAAGAAAAAAGTTGGTAATGGTGGTTGAATGGCTGGTGCACCTGGCCAATGGCGACGCGGAAGATTGATCCTTCTTGTTCTTGGTTCTTGATTGTTCCGTCTCACGTGCTTTTTCTTGGATCTGGCTTTGAGGTCTCCGACTCTCCGATCCGTATTGCAATTTGATTGCGATTTGATTAGATGAACGATGAATATCTTTCTGTCTAATCTGACTCTGACTGATTTTGAAATGAAACCATCTTGTTTTCGTGGGTGTTTGCGCCCTCTTCCTTCATTGGGATTTCCGTCGGTTACCAAACGAATTGTGCGTGTGACGGTGGTTTCAAGGAGAGAAATTTCGTTCCTTTCTTTCTCCTGCTACTGGTCTGCAGTTCGTTGAAATTTCTCTTTTTCCACACAAACGACCAGCGTGGAATGTGCGGAGTTGTACTAGTAGTGCTATAGCGAAGTGCGCTGACCATTTTTCTTTGTGAACCGCGTGCAGGGAGGAGGCGGGCCTGAGCCGGAGGACGAGGCGGCGGCCACGGCGCGCGGCGAGGAGTGGCCGGGCTGGCTGCGCCCGCTGCTCACCGCGCGCTTCTTCGCGCACTGCGCCACGCACGCCGACTCGCACCGCAGCGGCGAGTGCAACATGTTCTGCCTCGACTGCGGCGCCGCGGATGGCGCCGGCGCGCTCTGCTCTCTCTGCCTCGCGCACGGGCACCGCGACCACCACACCATCCAGATCCGCCGCTCCTCCTACCACGACGTCATCCGGGTCTCCGACATCCAGCGCTTCCTCGACATCGCCGGCGTGCAGACCTACGTCATCAACAGCGCGCGCGTCATCTTCCTCAACGAGCGCCCGCAGCAGCACAAGACCGGCGGCGGCGGCGGCGGGAAGGCCGCCTCCGCGTCCGCCAACCTCTGCGAGGTCTGCGCGCGTAGCCTCCTCGACAACTTCCGCTTCTGCTCGGTCGGATGCAAGGTCGTCGGATGCTCACCTGACCCCGTCAAGGCCAGGAACAGGCTCCGGTACCCATCCTCCGCCGACGCCTCCTCGTCCTGGCGCAATGCCGAGAAGAGCTTCACGCCGCCCACGCCCGCGACCTTGCCTACCAAGCGCCGCAAGGGCATCCCGCACCGCGCGCCGTTCGGCAGCCTCATCGTCGAGTACTAGCTCGCCCGCCACCCGTCCCGGCGGCGGCATTGGCATTTTCCCGGCGCGGTAAAGTAACAAAAGGGTACGCTCTTCAACCAACGGAACGCACGGTGAGTGAATCAATCCACCATTGCCACAACGAGGGATGATGGTGGAGGGAGCCACCACTTCGATGGCCGCCTTCCTTTGCCATCGCACTTTGGTTGGTGGGTGCTTCTCGATGTGGATGCCATTTGCTCGCGCTTTCCACAAAGGAAGAGAGGAAAGAAAGGAGAAGATGCTGATGAATTGCTAGGCAGCTGCTACAATGTCCTTCAATATCAAACTAGCTTTCCATTAAGAGTTGATTACTGTTGTTAGGACAGAAAAGATATATTTCTTCCTGATAGAAATACAGGTTCTGCTTTTATCATGCCAGCATAGTGGAGTATACGAGTACTATAGCTTTTGTTAGATGTCTTTGACAGTGCGTGTGAGCTGAGGCGGAAGAGTAGGTGACACTCAGCACTCAGCATTAATAAGTGATTTGGATATGGTAATTTAACTCGTTCTAATCTCCTTACTTGCATTTGCTTCTGACCTTTATTTCAGTTTGATGCCAATGGATAACTATAGGATGTTACAATAACATTCTTCCAATTGATTTTTTAAAAAAGAGAATCTTGCATTTGATTTCGCTTAGGAAATGCCGTGACGCTACTGCCTTGGTTTCTTTCGTTAGTAGGAGGGCATCGTGAATGTGATCCCATTGCAATGCATGATTAAGCAACCTGATTACACAAACGATACTGTTCTTGTCCTCTTTATCTGGCAGAGTCAAATACTTGTGGCAAGACATTGATATCTGAACATGCGTAGTCAGTGACGGCGTCGACGGAGTCATTGATGAATGAACAAGCCTGTTCAGTTTAGTCGAAGGGAGATAGAGAGAGGGGAGATGCAAGCAATTAGCTTATGGTTATGGAAGCAACCTAACCTACTCGTACTAAACTAAGCAGTGGGAGGGGAGGGCGACGACTCGCTCCATGAAAGCGACGAGGAACAGAAGCATCGAAAATATGCAGGGGCAGAGGAGCAGCTGCAGCTAGACTGAAACTTATGCTGCTGCTCCTGCGCTGTTTACAAAAATATTCTTTCTGGCCTCTACGAGTAGGAGGAGTACGCAACTTTGCAAGAGGAATCGATTGGTCTGTATGGTTTGCCTTTCGTTGGGGGTATTCTGCAGCAGAGTCATGGAAAAGGAAAATAAAGGTGTCGTGACATTTCCCCAAAGGGGAGGGACGGGAGAGGAAAAGGAAGGAAAGTTTGGTTTGTTTTTGAAAGAAATCCGCTCGTGATCTTTGCTGCCTGCCCGTGGTGTATGCTGCGAAAACGAAGCGGCTGGCATTCAGAGACCTGTTCGCTGTCCTATTTGACCAGCTGGTCATTTTCTTCCAAGCGGATTTGGTCTAAGTTCTTCTTCACGTGATTTTCCTCTTTCTTGTTGCAGTACAGCTGCTTTATCCGCCCCTTCGATGCGTCCAAACTCCTGTGTCACCAGGAAGATACTGGATCATGGAGTGATTTGGTGAGGAAACGTGGATGCAGCAGTAGGCGGACCAAATTTTTTAGTAGTAATTCCTGCAACTGTTATCGCATCAGTGGATGGATCAGGATCACCTTCGTACATGTAGCTGCTTAGGCACTGTTTGGATCCGATGAGTTTCTAAGAAACCAATTTTTAAAAACTCAAGTGCCTCCGAGCGAAGTAGTTTTTATCTTAATTTATAGAAACTAGTTTTCCAGTTTCTTAGAAATCAAGAATCTAATTCATCTTAGATTCTTCTAGTTTTTTTAACCAAATTACTTACTACCCTTCAATAAACTCATATATTTAAAATAAAAGATGGACAAAAATGTTATTACATGAGAAAAAAAACTAAAAATCCGTTTCTATAAACTAACTTCCAAACACTATCATATAGTTTTTTACCATAACCTAGTTTATAAAACTACACCTATAAACTAGTTTTTAAGATTGCATTGGTTCCAAACATGCAGGACCTTAGCCACACACAGACATGTGCCTGACTTTTACGGGTTTGATTCTCGTACTAAAAATGATCCTATGGAGATAAGTGAAAGATGATCACGTCGCAGAAATCATTTTAGAGTATATCATGTTGCCAAGTGGTGCCGAGGTCTTTGCCACATCAACTGGGTATTTCTGAAGAACAGTCACTGAGGAAAAAAATTCCAGCAGAAGGGTGGTTAGAGCTTCAACACAAAGGTGGTGTTTGAATCCCATAGGATTCTAAGAATTCGGATAAAAAAGATCCGATAATTTTTCAAACGGGTGAGATTTTAAAAGATTATAAAATCTTATAAAATCTCATAGCTTTAAATATTATTCAAATTTTTATATCATAATGCAAATCAATATATCTAAAATGTAGGATCACATAATATAAACAATTAAGATTTTAAATTTTTAAAATTTGAATTATAAAATACAAAAATCCAGCTAAAATCTCATAATCCAAACGGTAGAGATTTTAAAATTTTAAAATTCAAATTTTAAAATCAAGAATTCATAATCCGAATTCTTGATTCGGGGCCAAAATTGCTGCTGTGTCAAAGACCCTGTTCACGTGTCCTAGCATGAGGGAATGCCACGCGGCAGATCCTCGCTCAGTTCCCTCTCGCCGGTTTCACCCACTTGCATCGTCCTCAGTCGTGTACCGGTGTACAGCGTACTTCTACCTGAGATGCTGCGCACGCGGCGGCGGCGCGACCCAAACGTAGTGGACGTAGCACGGCAACACGCGTGAGAGAAAGAGAGCGCATTTCGGCGCGACGTGCAAACCCACTCGTGGGTCGTGGCTTCCCGCGGCCCCACACGCCCGGGCCCGGGTGTCATGTGGTCCGCCACGTGTGGTTGGAACGTCGACGTGTTGGTCGCCCATCGGCCCCGGCTCGGTGCCTTTTCCTTCCGAGGGGCCGGCGCCGGCGGCGGTCTCTCTCCACGTTTGGTGATTGCATCTGTCCGCGGCCGTACCATCTGCTGATTGGATGACCAGGGTTCTGTCTTCGGAGTCCGCGTAACTCCCACGCGGCGCGCGGCCGGCGGCCCCACCGCCAGTTCTGGTATACGGACGGTGACGGACTGGTGACGCAAACAGTGACGTCACCCAGTACGCGGCGTGGCGGTGATTCTTGAATCGGATCGTGTCACCACTCACCTGCCCTGTGCGTATGATGGCGGCGTTTGTGTTGCCTGTTCCAGGCTGCTGTCGCTGATCTGGTGCTGGGACGAGAAACGCGTATCTTGCCAGAAAGGGAGAAGCGATGATGGAGCGAAGGAAAGTAGGGCTGCTTGGAGTTCAGTGCCGGCCAGCCCATGCAAGAAAACAAAGACGGAGGCGAGAGCTGCACGACCAAGGCGTGACAGATACTCCGTACTCTGTTCTCTGATGCGCCAATGAAATGTCCAACTGTTTTGAGAGAGGCCAATTCTGACGAGTGACGGTGGCCGCCCTGTCCGTCGTCGACGAGAGTGACCAAAACAATCTGCTCCCGTTTCCATTCCCATGCAAGCACTGCAGACGGCGGCGCGTTGCGATTTGTGAAGACGCCTCACGCACGTGCGTGGAACAGCAGATACGGATCCTCGGCAGTCGACTGCCGTGGGCCATCGTCATTGCACGTGAGCCCAGGAGCACGCGTGGCTCACGCGGCAGCGACCGGCAGTCGATTGCCGGTGATCCCGATTCTAAAACAGCATGGTCATGCATTAAGGATGCCCATCATTTGAGTAACAGATCAACAGTTTGGATCACGATTTTGGGGCTAATCAGACGGCGGCGCGTTGCGATTTGTGAAGATGAGTGACCATGGTCATCCGTTGTCAGACCCGTCAGAGGGCCGAGGGGACAGGTTTCTCCTCTCCAGAACAAAGAAAAAAAAAAGAGGAAGGGACTTGAAAGTTTATGATCAGTGATGGTCGGTCGTATAAAATGTGGTTGGAATTGATGATAGGGATTAGTTTATGAGATGGACCGTTGCATGCTGTGGAAGGTATACTTAATCATGTACTAGTATGATTTGACGCCCATCATGCTTTCAAATTGCTGGCCAGTTACCTAGCCGACTGGCCCCAATCATCATATGGGCAGCTGATGATACACTGTGTCTATTTTTTTTTTACTACTCCCTCCGTCCCACCACATGTGATGTTTTAGGGTGGAAAAAATGTCCCGCGTTATGTGTCGTTTTAGCCTCGTAGCTTTCGTCTAGCCTTATCTTTTTTCAGTTTCCAACGCGGTCTTCGTCAGCTGAGCAGCAGTGGAGCACCCGGTGCCTACCAGATCTATCCCCAACCCGCAACATCCGTGGCAGCCTCCATCCCCGGCCGCATTCCCCACTCCACCCTCCATCGCCGACCCCATCCTCGACCCCATCCCCGGCCGGCCAGCCCCAACCAGCCATGGTCACAGCCTCCATCACCGGATCCGAGGCGGCTCCGGAGATGAATGGCGCAACGGCGGCCCCAACGATGAGTGGCCCAGATCTGGAGCGGCGGTGGCCCCAATGATGAACAGCCCGGTGAAGCCGCGGCCTGGCGGAGCGACGCCCAGATCTGGAGGCGGTGGCGGAGCGGGACAACACCGACGACGACCAGCGCTGTGGCGGGCCCGACGAGCTCCTCCCCCTTGGATCCCGTGGCGTCGGCAGGCTCGATGGACGCGTCTGACGGAGAGCCGATGGATGGCTGCGAGTCTGCGACGAGCCGGCGAGCGGCTTCGTTGAGGATGTGAGCCTGCGTGAGACGAAAAAGAAAAGGACAAGCAGTAATGAGGGCAGCAACGTAAAATGCCGAATGCTTTGGTGTTTTCGCCTCTTGACACTAGAACGTTAGTTAGAGTGGGACTGATGGAGTATTGGGGATGAGGATTAAGGAGATGTGAAATATATAGAATGTATGGAAAATGAGGATGCGATGAGAAAGATAGAGATAGAGGTGAAAAATGATAGCGAGTAATTTGAAAAAAATAAAGGAGGCTATAATGACAAGTGTTATACTATGCAGAATGGATGGAGCAATACTTTACAACAGGCGGGTTAGGTTATTTGGGTGTGTCAATCACGAGTTCCAGTGACTCAAATTTGGATGAGAACATGTAGGGTTGGAGGAGGGTGGGGGGGGGGGGGGCTTGCGCCCAAGATGGTAGCGGGAGGAGCGGGTGAGGTTGATAGTAGGGGAGTGTGGTCGATCAGTTAGCAGTGACAACGGCCACTGTCGGCTGCTAGTGTTGATGGTGGGCATGGAAGCGGATGGTCAACAAGCAGCAATGATGGCGTACGATACGTCATGTAACCCTCTAATTTGTAACCTGTCGTTTGTTATATGCCTCCCAACAGCAAATATTATGCTTAGTTTCGCCATTGGACACCATGGGAGACTCGTGTGGGTGGTGTTTGATGGCTAGGATCTATACGAGAGTTGTTGGGATGGCGGAAGCGGAGGGTACTGTGGCAAAACATATCGGTGTTCAATTGGCTTTTGTGAAGCTCAAATTGATTTCTAGTTTTTATATTTTTCTCTCAAAAGGCATGCCATTTTTTTTGTTCCTTTTGAACCAGTAAGTTGCTTAGCATTGTTCTGCAAACTTGATCCAACATGATATAATTTCTTTTTTCTAAAAAAAAGCAACATTTTGAATACTCTAGTGCAACAGTTTAAAACACAAATTAAAATTTTTTTCCAAAAAAAATATCTAGCTAATTTGTTTAAATTGTTGAACCATAATTGTAGAAATCTTGAACCTAGTTCTTCATAAGGTCAATTCACTTGAAAGCATGAAATATGAAAAAAGTTACTAATGCAGCTAAGGAAACAAGAAAAAAAAAAGAAGTCGCTTAGGTCAGTGGATCGCGGCATGGTGATAATGAGGCGTAGTGTTGCTTTCTCGATGTGGTCTGGCCCGGTGCACATGCTGGGCCGTCATTGAGAAGCCGTTTTCAGCCACTCGACCAGTCGGAGGTCTCATCAGCATGCCTACGTGCAGCATTGGTTTCCTCTGGGACCAAAAGCTGTTTGCCAAGGAAACATTGGTTGCTCGTTCTCAAACCGCGACAAGCCGGCAATCTTCAGTAGCCAACATGGCAAGCTCGTATCCAATCGATTTTAATCACAGCAAAATTTATTTCCTGAACGTTTGATTCATATTCGAGGTGAAAAGACAAGAGTAGAACATGACTGGCACACGGTTCTCAAGGTGGCCGTGCGGCATAACGTTCTAGCACGGGCAGCATGACACCGTGCATTGACGCCGCGACCGCGAGCTTCGTTCTCTGTTTCCATGGCCCTGCAACGATGCGCGCGTGCTCACGATCAACACGATGATCTTGCCCATGATCCTTGTCAAAGATCACGTACCCGGGTACCTGACCACCCGCGCTCGTGCACGTAAAACCTCGAATTAGGGGTCGGACAACCGCGCGATCTGACCTTCAAGACGGCGATCTACGACAGCCAAGTCTTAGCCGCGCTAAAACGCACGGAGACTCCGGTCTCTAAAAGCCGACCCCCGGGGAGCGACCTCTGGGGAGTAAGTACCGCGTTATGACATATTTACTCCGGTGGCTAACCGCCATCCGTCCTAACGGGACGGGACGAGATTCACCACGGCAGCACTCCAGCAGAAGCTGCAGCAGTCGACGGATAAGACCCGACGGCACTGTGGTTGACACAGCAGTACCGGATAGGCACGACAGTGCCCACCGCTGCGTGCGACGCGACGGGTCACGCCCGCGTCCGGGCAAAACGAATAATGACGACGACAGCGGAAGGGCCCACATGTCAGCGAGGCGGTAAGATCGCGTAGAACCCACCATTTGTAACCTCGAGCCGCCCTATATAAGGAGGACCCGAGGAACGATAGGGGGGAGATAGACGAAAATAAACCGGCGAACACCACTAGAGCCTAGGGTTCTTGCATCCCTCCTAGCAGGCAACCCCACTCATCCACGCCCTCAAACATTTTCGACCCATTCCAGATCCTCTTGCGAAGAGAGCATCTGACCCTTGTACTCTTATCATCGAGATAATTCGCCCCCTGGACGTAGGGTATTACACCGCTCGAGGTGGCTCGAACCAGGTAAAAATCTCTTTGAGTCTTTCTTAGACTAGGCCACATCGAATACTAAGACACACCGCCCCCTCGATCGTATATTTGTACTGTACCAGTGGTCAGAACGCCGACAGTTGACGCGCCAAGTAGGGGGCTTTCTCTCGGTGTGCTCTCGCTTCGGTTTTTCGATGGCTTCCTACTTTGCTGTCGTGGGAGGTACTTCGATCTCCCACCTCCGCTTCGGGGGCTTCACGGTCGCTGCCTCTGAAGATGGCCGGTCGTGGCAAGTCCCAACATTTGCCTCTGGGCAGGTTTTTCGCTTCGGGAGCCTGAACTTCGTCGCAAATAAAGGTGGCGAGCTGCGCCTCCAGGCTCCGTGCAAGAGGCGTCCTACTCGGTGGCGCCGGAGCCGTCTTATTCTGGGGCACGACCCGTCTAGGGAGTGCTTCACTCTCTACGCCTCGAAGGGCACGAAACCGGTGACTCCCGGCAATACGCTGGGCGCTAACCTGTCCCCGCGCCCCGCAGTTGACACCGTCGGCCAGGTCTGGCCGCCCCCGGGACGAACTGGCAGCCCCGAGCCTCGAGGTAAGGCTGCAGCCGAGCCTAGCGACGCTGCTCGAGCCCGAGGACGGTCCACCTACCAGCAGCTCGCAGCTGGAGGGCCGCCGACCTTCGACACCCCGCTCGAGAACCTCGCGGTGGCAGCATGCGTCCTCAACGAGACCGCTGTCCCCGAGGACCCAAGACTGAGGGAAGTGTACGATCGCGTACGTTTCTACCTCGGCAACGCGCTTCAACAATCAGAAGCGTCCCTCCGACCTCAGCAGTCGGAGACGAGAAGCAACCGCCGGTCCCAGGATCGGCGGAGCTCGGCGCGCGATAGCCGAGTCGAGGAACGAAACCTTCGACACCACGCGGGGTCGGTCCTCCCACGACTCGGCCCCAACCGCGACGCCCGTGGCACCATCGACGCCAGACGGCAGGCGAGGAGTGAGCTCCGCGTCGAGTCCCGGCGGAGGCGCTCTCACGACCGCTTCTACCGGTGCGGCTTCCTCGACTCCAGAAGCCCAAGCCCTGATGGGGTCGGGCCCAGGGCGTTCGGATCGCTCATCCGGCACGCGAAATTCCAGCAGAGATTTCGCGCCCCGACCACCATCAGCCGCTACAACGGGGAGACGAACCCCGTCCACTGGCTCGAGGACTACCGCCTCGCCTGCAAGACCGGAGGAGCAGACGACCTGTTCGTCATCCAGTACTTGCCGCTCTTCTTCATCGACTCAGCTCAAGGGTGGCTCAAGCACCTCCCCGAGGGCTGCATCCAAGACTGGAGCGACCTGCGCCGAATCTTCGTCGGCAACTTCCAGGGGACCTGCACGCGCCTAGGTAACTCTTGGGACCTGAAAAATTGTAAGCAGGAGCCCGGTGAGTCGCTCCGGGATTACATCCAGCACTTTTCACGAAAACGCAACGAGCTCCCCGACGTCTTCCACGCCTTCACTTGTGGCACGACGTCCAAGGCGCTCGTCCACAAGTTAGGTCGGAGGAACCCTCGGACGGCCTGAGACCTCCTCGACATCGCCACAACCTTCGCCACCGGGGAAGAGGCCGTGCAGGCCAACTTCGATCGAATTCGAACGAAGGACGAAAGGTCGGAGACCGACTATCGGGGGATCGCCCCTCTGATCGGCCCACCGACCGCCGCAACGAGCGGGGTGGCGGCAGCTCGAGCCGCAAGAAGGGTAAAGGTCGGCGCCACGATGATGACTTCGTGGCCGCCGCCGATCGGCCGGCCCGACCCCCGACTAAGAAGCCGGCCAACCACTATGGCCACTTCGAGAAGATGCTTGACAGGCCCTGCCCCAACCACTCCGTGCCGGTCAAGCACACCCTCCGGAATTGCCTCCTGGCAAGGAGGTTTTTCAGGAGCGGATTGCAACCCAACTCCTCGGCAGCCAAGATTGACCCCCAGACCAAGGGGGTCGAGGAAGATGACGGTGCAGCCTTCTCCGACCGGAAGACTGCCTTATGATCTTTGGCGGCCGCCAAAAGAGGATCTGGCGGGAGGTCAACGCCGCCGACCTCGCGGTCCCCCGCTACCTCAAGTGGTCCGAGGCCCCGATCACCTTCGATCGAGCTGACCACCCGGAACACGTCCCGCAACCCGGGCGCCTCCCGCTGGTGCTCGACCCCATCGTCGGCTCTGTACGCCTATCAAATGTGTTTATGGATGGAGGGAGCGCCCTCAACATTCTCTACGCCGACACTTTTCGGGCGATGAAGCTGACGGAGGCCGACCTCCGTCCAACCCACGCTCCGTTTCACGGAGTCGTCCCCGGGGGCTACGCAACGCCCCTCGAACATATCACGCTCCCAATCACATTCGGTGATCGGAGCAATTTCCGGACCGAGTCGCTCACCTTCGAGGTGGTCGACTTCACCGGCGCCTACCACGCCATCCTGGGCCGGCCATGCTACGTGAAGTTCATAGCCATACCCAACTACGTCTACCTAAAGCTGAAGATGCCCGGCCCGAAAAAGCGATGCCCTTCTATCGGCTGCTACGAAAAGCAGAGCGGTTCACCTGGACCGCCGAGGCCCAAGAAGCCTTCGATCGGCTTAAGACCCTGCTCTCATCGCCGCCGATCCTTGCATCCCCGACCTCAGGAGACACCCTTCTCCTCTATATCGTGGCGACCTCGAAGGTCGTCAACACTGTCCTCGTCGTCGAGCGAAGCGAGGAGGGTCGGGCTCTGTCCGTTCAGCGGCCTGTCTACTTCGTCAGCGAGGTGTTGGCTGACGCCAAGATTTGGTACACCCAGGTGGAAAAGCTGATCTACGCCGTTCTCATCACGAGCCGCAACCTGCGACACTACTTCACGAGCCACTCTGTCCACGTTGTCACCAGCTTCCCGCTCGGGGAGATCGTCGGTGGCAAGAACACGGTCGGGCGCATAGCCACGTGGGGCATGGAACTCGTGGGGCTCGACATTGCCTTCGTCCCTCGACAGGCCATCAAGTCTCAAGCCCTGGTCGACTTCGTCGCCGAATGGACCGAGGCTCAGGAACCGCCGGCCCCCGGCAGCGCCGAGTACTGGACGATGTACTTCGACGGGTCCTGCATGCTTAAGGGCGCGGGGGCTGGGGTCGTCCTGATCTCCCCAAAGGGAGACAAGTTCCGCTACGTACTACAGTTGCAGTTTTGCGCCTCCAACAACGCGGCCGAGTATGAGGCGCTCCTCCACGGCCTGCGAATGGCCACCACCCTCGGCGTTCAACGGCTCTACGTCAAGGGCGATTCCGAGCTGATCGTCAGTCAGGTCATGAAGACTTCCAGCTGTCGAGACTCGAAGATGGAGGCCTACTGCCAAGAGGTCCGCAAACTCGAAGACAAGTTCAATGGGCTCGAACTCCATCACATTCTGCGCCAAGACAACGAGGCCGCCGATGCCCTCCCCAAGTTGGGTTCGAAACGCGAACCGGTCCCCGACGGTGTCTTCCTCGAAGTCCTCACCAAACCCTCCATCAGGATTGCTGAGGGTCCGCCCACCGAGGACACGAGCGGTGAGTCGACCCTAGGCTCGGGGGGCAGAGGTCATGGCACTCGCTCCCGATTGGTCCCGCGATATCTTCGCCCATCTTCAAGATGGCACTCTCCCGGCCGACGCCAGCGAAGCTAGAAAGGTCGTGCAACAGGTCAAGGCCTACGTCACCTCCGACGACGAGCTCTACAAGCGAACCACGAGTGGTATACTGTAGCGTTGCATCCTTCAGGAGGAGGGCATGCACCTGCTCGATAACATCCACTCGGGCATCTGTGGTCATCACGCCGGACCCAGAACCATCGTCGGCAAAGCCTTCCGCTAAGGCTTCTACTGGCCGACGGCTGTGGCTTGACGCGAAAAACTCGTTCGAGCTTGCCAAGGTTTCCAGTTCTACGTCCGACAGAAGCATCTGCCGGCCCAGGAGCTCCAGACGATCTCGATCGCCTGCCCCTTTGCTGTCTGAGGGCTCGACATCCTCGGACCGTTCAAAAGGGCGCCCGACGGCTTCACCTATCTCTTCGTCGCCGTCGACAAGTTCAGCAAGTGGATCGAGGCCGAGCCGGTGCCCAACATCACTTCAACCCGGGCGGTCGGGTTCATTCGCAACATCATCTGTCGGTTCGGAGTTTGGAACACTATAATCACCGACAACGGCGCGCAATTCCCGGTCGACAATTCCGAGAATTTTGCGACGAGTATCACATTCGCCTAGACTTCGCCTCCGTGGCGCACCCAAGGACGAATGGGCAGGTCGAACAGGCCAACGGGATGATACTCCAAGGATTGAAGCCACGGATTTACGACTCTATCAAGAAGACAGCCGGACAATGGGTGAGCAACTCCCGTCAGTCCTCTGAGGTCTGCGAACGACCCCCAACAGAACCACCGGGTTCACACCGTTCTTCATGACGTTCGGAGCAGAAGCGATGCTGCCGACCGACCTCGACTACAACTCTCCGTGAGTCCGAGCTTACGACGAGGAAAAGTCGCAGGTCGCACTGCAGGATAGCCTCGACCAGCTGCAAGAGGCGCGCGATGTCGCTCTCTTACGCTCCGCCAAGTGCCAGCAGAGGCTACGACGACTGCACGCTCGGCGCGTCAGAGGTCGGGCGCTGAACGTAGGAGATTTAGTACTGAAAAGGGTGCAAACGAAAGCCGACCAGCACAAGCTGTCGCCCCCCTGGGAGGAACCCTTCGTAGTCAAGCGCGTCCTGAGGCCCGGTGCTTACAAGCTAGCAACCGAACACGGTCAAGAACTCGAGAACGCATGGAATATCGAGAACCTCCGAAGGTTCTACACTTAATAAAAACAGCTAAGTTCTTGCAACTTTACTCTCGTTCATTGCTTTTTGAGCTGCGAGCCGTGGCCGTCTCGGCCACACCCCGCACCCGGGGGCTACTTGCCTCCACCCTCTCGAGCGTCGCAACGTCCGACCTCACTTATCGTTTATCGATTTTTTACGCCGGGGCACCGCTCCCTGTTTTTTCGCTTCGTTTTCGTTTCTTCGGGGTCGGATCCCCGGCCCGCGCCGAGCTCGCGGGCGACCCCAAAGCGATAACCTTCGCACGCTTTTCGTTCGAAGTCTTCTCGCGGCTACACTATCCACAATCAGGAGCCGATGACGCTCTACGGCTGTATGGGGCCCGACACCCGACCCTACGAGCTATACTCGACCCGTTCGTGTGATTGACGCCCAACGGGACGCGGAAACCCAGCCGCGAGCAGGGAAAGGGGTCGGAAACTCGAGTTTGCGTTTTATCCTGGGTCGAATTCCCCTTCTTTTTGTTTCTTCGGGGTCGGATCCCCGACCCGCGCCGAGCTCGCGGGTGATCTCCGAACACGACAAACTTCACGCGCGTTTTTCGTTCGAAGCTTCCCCGTGATTATACTATCTACGATCGGGAGCCGATGACGCTCTACGGCTGTATCGGACCCGACACCCGACCCTACGAGCTATACTCGACCCGTTCGTTTGATTGATGCCCAGCGGAGCGTGAAAAGCAGTCGCAGCAGGCGAAGGGGGGTCGGAAACTCGAATTCAGTCTCACAAAAATTTCTCAAACGATATTCTTTATTACGACAACACCTCTTACAAACTTAAAGATTTATACATAGGGGAATGGGCCGAATCGTTCAGCCAAGAAGTCCTCCGTCTTGAAGTCGGCGATGGCCTTCGCCCTCGGCTCCTGTGTCTCCACCGAGATCGTGTCCAACTGCTCGTCCGAGTAGTCGAACGCGAAGCCCTCAACGACCCTGCCGAAGTCCGCGTCCAGATAATGGGAGCGGACCAGGGCCAAGGCAGTTGAGGACCCGTCCTCCAACGCCCTCATGACGACGTCGGAGACGACCCCCAGGAGTTGCTACAGGGCGTGCGCGACGACCCCCGTCGGGACGGAGTCCTCCGACGCGCTGGAGTACAACTTCTTGAGGAGGTTCAAACTCGCCGACCTTAGGGTCTGAACCTCGCCCGCCAATCCTGCACTCCAGACCGTCAGTAAAACAAACCGGGGACAGAACTAAGTCAAGAAGAGGTCCGCCCTTACCGTCTCACTCCTTTTCGGCGGCCTCAACGGCCTGCCCCACCCGGTCGAGGCTTTTCCGGAGCCGCTTGTTTCGGATTTGGGCCGCCGAGAGCTCCTCCTGGACTCTGGTGGCCTCCTCGCGCATCTGCCCGAGCTCCGTCGCCGCCTGCTCGACCTCGGACTGCAGCACGACCCGCTTCGACTTGAGCAGGTCGACCTGCTCAAAGGCACAGTCGTGCTCCTCCTTGGTCATGCGGAGCGTCTGCTCCAGGGTCAAGCGGGCCCCCTCGGCGTGTTGGTGGAGGAGCCCGAGGCGCCGCATCTCGGTATCATGCTCCGCGGCTTGACGACGAAGCCCTGCAACACCACGAGTTAAAATCTGACCCTAGTGTCGGACGAATGCGACACGACTTACCGACGACCGTGCGGTTGGCCTGCTTGAGGGCCGCCGCGGTCCGGGTGGCCCCGGTCTCGGACGTCGCTGCCTCGGCGCGCGTCTTGTTTGCCTCTTCAAGGGCGACGTGAGCCGATTCCCGAGCAGCGAGCAGCTGCGACTTCAGGTCGGCCGCTGTCTCCCCCGACTCAGCCCGCGCCTCCGCCAGCTCCTTCCTCAAGGCGTCCACCTCGGACTGAGCGGCGAATCTGCGTGGGGGCCGACCCAGGGCGGCGTAGAGGTTATCCTGCAAAAGGCTGTCAGCTCGAAGATCACGGGAGTCAAAAGCGAGAGACCGAACTTAAAACTTACCCGGCACTCGACGAAATGTGCCTCGTCGAAGATGGCGCCGACCTCCTCGGCGACCCTCGACAGCTGACGGAGGCCAGCGACCAGCTTCATGTTGAGGGCCCGGGCGCCGCCCACCCGATCCATCAGGTAACCGAAGCCATCGATCACCCCTTCAAGCGGGAGGGGCCCTCTCCCGGGGATTATCCAAGCGACGGCGACGACACCGACCCTTGCGCCCCGTCGATGGCCCCGACATCGCCGCCCGTGTCCGTGAAGCCCGACGTCCCGACGACCTCCGGCAGCTTGCCGAGGGCCGTCTCACTCAGGACGCGCTTGGC
>BCLF01000059.1:810215-824178 GCA_001602275.1 Zoysia japonica | reverse complement strand
CCGCCGGTTGGAGCGGCGCCACCGCCCCGAGCCTCGCGCGCCGCCGCAGGCCGGGCTCCGACTCCGAACGCCGCCGGCGTCGCCCCGAGCGCGGTCGGTCCGACAGTCCGGCTCCCTCCCTCAGCTCCTCCTCTCGTCGCCGACCGGCTATGGTGTTTGCTTGAAAGGATAAAGACAAGGGATAAGGTCATCCCTAAAATCCATGGATGACACCATCCCATTTTATTTGACACTCAACCAAACGCACCCTAACTTTGCTCGCCGGGCGCCGGTGACTGCGGGCCAGGACTAGGGAGGGAGCCGCCGCGCACCGCAGAGGAGCGAATCGGGAGGCCCGGGCAGGAGGAGATTCATGTTCACCAACGCGCAGCGCCAGGTCGAACGAACCGGTCGCTACGGCACTCCCCGAGAACAGTACCTCCAGGTCGGTACCTGCTGACTTCCTTCCCTCCGGGACAGGTGCAGGCGCGTCCTCTTGTTCCAAATCTGTATGTTGATGATTAAATCGTTCCTATGATTGCTTTTGGCCAGGATCTTGTGACCCAGTTCCAGAACGCCACGGATGAAGGTTGGTGGCTGATTCGCTTGGTTCTTGCCAATTTTTTCCTGTATATTTCTGTAGCAGCTATTACTAGTTTGGGGATATTAAACTGGTCATAGTATGAATTGCATTGCTAGTTTCTGTTTAGCAGTTTGGTGATTTTGTTAGGGGTTCATTTTGATCTAGTAGATTAGTACCCTGAAAAATGGATCGATTCAAATGTGAACAGTGGAAGCATTGTACCATACTGTGTATTTGTGTTGGAGTATCACACTAACACCTGGTGACATATAAAAGGGAAAGTCCATTTTACTCCCTTGAACAATTCATTTTGTACCAACTTGAATTATTTGGGGAGTAAATGGAGCCAAGACTTTGTTTGTAGGGTCAAACGAACAACGTGAATTGTTTGGAGGAGTAAATGGACTCTTGTCTGCCGGGCAGGAGGGAAATATTCAGCATGCAAAATTTAACCAAAACAGTTGGGAGGGATACATTGCAGAAATAGATGTATTACCCCCTTTTTTTCTTTATTTCTTTTGTGTGCTACTCCCTCCGGTTTTAAAATATTGACACCGTTGACTTTTGACATCAACTTTGATCATTCGTCTTATTAAAAAAAAAATTGTTCAAATGTGTAAAGTTTTGTTATTATTTGATTTATCTAGTGGAATTTAAATCATCACTAAAAAATTTACACATTGGAACAAATTTTTTGGATAAGACGAATAGTCAAAGTTGATGTTAGAAGTCAACGGTATCAATAATTTAAAACCGGAGGGAGTACATAGGTATGTTGCTTTTATAAATTATTGTAGTTATTTGTTTTCTTGTTTTGTTGCAGAGTCCAAGGAGAAGATAGCTGCAAACTTAGCAAATTTTGCTTATGACCCTTTTAACTATGCCTTTATGCGTAAGGTTGCTGATTCCACTCAACTTTTCCTTTCAATTGGTCGGTGCAGATTTCGTGTAAATATAGTCTTGAATTAGCTTCCTGCTCAATAACACTTTTGCTGCCTCAGCTGAATGTTCTTGAGTTATTCTTGGACTGCATTACCGAGCCAAATGAAAGGCTTGTTGAGTTCGGCATCGGTGGAATATGCAATTTATGTGTTGGTGTGCATTACAAAACCTTTAAACTGTATGGTCTTTTATTTGATGTGGATATTATGTAGTACTCAATTCTTGTCTGCCTGCCTGTGTTCATGCAGATCCTGCAAATGCTTCAGTTATTATTCAGTGTGGTGGAATCCCATTGGTTATACAGTGCCTATCTAGCCCTGTGAGAAATACTGTGAGCATTTTTTAACCTTAATATTAACAATATCATTTTCTTTTCAATGACATTTCTTCTTCTGGTTGACTTGGTGCTTTTCATGTGAGCAATTTCCCTTTTGATGATTACATAACAGGTGACCTCTGCACTTGGGGCTTTGTATTATCTATGCAACCCAACCACAAAGAAAGAGATTTTGAAACCAGAAGTAGTCAGGATAATAAGAGAATATGCTGCAGCTGGATCTTTTAACGTCAGCTTCAGCAATCTGGCTAACGCTTTCCTGGAGAAACATAGTGCTTCCTGACCGTGCTGAGAATTTTATCATGCAAGACTTGCACTAAGTTATTTGTGTTTTTTTAGCTGTTCTCATATGAGCTGATCAAAGTAAAGGCAAGAACTCGCCTGGTTTCAATTTTGTTAATAGATGAGCAGTCTGAAAGAGTGAGTAAATGAAATGAAGTTGTGTTCAGACTTGAAGGCCTGTTGTGCATTCATCTGAAGCTTATTCAAGCCGCTATTGTTTCTTGATGCAAGGATGCCCAGGCTTGAAGTTACATTTTTGTTACAGATTTTTCTCCGCCCAGAAGTTACATTATCACAGATTTAGTCATTTTCGAAACAGGATCTTGATATTAGCAGTCAATCAGTCATCTTGCTGCACCTATTCTTGGGTTGTTGATCTCTTCCATGCCGCAACTCCTAATGAATCATCACTGAAGTTTGATCTATATGGCATCATATCGATTTATTTTCATTTCTTTTAAATTTCTAACATCTGCTGCTAAGATTGCAGAGAATGAGCAATTGTGAAATCTTTTAGATGCTGTAATTGACGGGTTGTGCTTATGATCTTGTCAGAAAACTAGCTCATGCTTGAATTATATCTGATGCGCATTTATCTGTATGGAACAGTACAACTTCTTTCATCGATTTTTTTTACAAGTCCCGATGCCCGAGTCAACGCTACGGTCTAAAGAAAAATATTAACATAAAATAATAATAGATTAATATTAAAATTTGCGATTAAAGGTTTGCATTCTTCATCATTAAAATTTGTGACTATATTAAAGAGAAGGTCATGAAAGCAGTTGAGTTTATGCTTCAGATCCATTATAGTAATAGACCTAACCTTTATGTCAACTGTGAAAAGTATAACATAGCCATAATAGGAGTGTGGCAACATAATCTGCAATTTTTTTTCTGTAAATGACAAACTTTGTGTAATCATAATCATAATTCATAAAACAAATAAAAAATTTAAAAAGAACAAGTAGTTTCTTACAATTGTACATTGTGAAACGATGTAGGATAACAACATTTGTTCATGCAGATATTGTGCTACCTCAATTAAAATATATTTTATTATTAATATAAGACATGCAGTACATTTGTTTATTAATTATGAAATATCAAACAAAAAAAGTATACTCTCTCAGTCTCAAAATAAGTGTTTTAAACATTTAACTTTGATCATTCGTCTTATTTAAAAAATTTGTGAAAATATTATTTATTTTATTGTGAAATAATTCATTATTAAAAGTAATTTAACTTTGTCTAGTTTATTTTTGTATTTTTGTAAAAATTTTAAATAAGACGAATGGTCAAACATTGATTTTAAAAAATTAAAAACGTCACTTATTTTAAAATAGAGAAAATAAAATCTATTGTACTTACATAAAATTGCAGGTCCAAAAAATAAAATTTATTGTAAAAGGTATTCGTGCTGTCCCGCCTGACGCACGTCACGCACCCGCACTCGCCATGCCCTGCTGGGCGCCGCCAAGACGGCCGACCCGCTGGCGTGGGCCGTGCCCTATTACTTTTTCATCCCTACGGTTAGTTTTGCCTTTTAACAATTTTCAGTTTTTCTCTCGTTTTTATCTGTTAGTCAGATTTGTAATTTTTCTTATTGTTAATAATCAATAGTTTTTATGGACCCAAAATATGAGAGATTTAGAAGAGGTTAACCGTTAGATTTGTAAAAATAGTCTGAAGAAAGTTTTAATTTGCCGTATTTGTAAGATAAAACAACTATAAGTATATTTTTTTATGTGCACGTAGTTTAATCATTTCTATTAAAGATGTTTTATTGAGTGTAGGTAAAAAAAAACTATACTTTTTAAAGAGTAGAGAATATATTTGGTTGGATAAATGTTAGATGAAAGTTGCTTTTTGTGTTTCGTTCCAGAATTCTCGGCGGCAGAGGCGCGAGCAGCTGTGCGGTGACCTACGCGAGCCGTGGAGTGCAAGGCGCGCGGCTGCCTGCACGAGCGATTTTAATCTTTTTTCTGTCAAAATTGTTTACAAAGATAATTATATTTAACATCTTAACAGATGTAATGTAGAGTGAACCATTATAGCGGTATTTCAACGAAGACTAATGTTAAAATGTTAATCCAGCAAAGCTATTAGATGTAATATAGTTGCACATATCTCATTATTGGATAGCATCAGAAATGAACTCACTAACCATTTTCTGATGCATGTCAATATTCTGTTGTGTCCAAGTTACGATGGATTTAGGGATTTGACGGGCCCATCTACACTGCCGGAAGCCCATGCTGCCCGTAGGGTTCATTGCATTCGTCACCCTAGCGCCTTGTCGCCGCCATTGTTTCCCTGCACCTGCAAAACCCTATAAAAGCCATCCCGGTTCTTCACTGCTCCTTCGTTCTTCCGCCTCCACCTCGATTGCCTGTCGACCCCATCAAAAAGCCAGGATGATGCCCGGGTTGGCGCCGTCGGGCACGGTGCTGTGCTGCATGTGCGGCTTGGCGATGCAGCCGAACCCGGCCAACATGTGCCCGCGTTGCCTCCACGCACGCATCGACATCACCGAGGGCGTGCCGCGCCACGCCGCCTTGGTCTACTGCCCGGACTGCTTCTCCTACCTCCAGCCCCCGCGATCCTGCTCCGCCGCATCAACGGTCCACTCGCGCGGCTACGCGTATCGCTCTCCGGCGCCGAGTTCGTCTTCATCGAGCCCCACTCCAAACGCCTCCGCCTCAAGCTCCGCCTTCGCTGCGAGGTGCTCTACAGCGTCGTCCTCGAGCAGACGCTGTTGGTCCCTCAATCACCTTACACCTACAGCACACGCTTTGTCAACCTCTGAAACTCACTCTCGACCCCTGAGACTTGAAGATAAACAGTGCACAAACGAAAAAGTAGAGACAAAAACACGCGAACTGGCGAGTGAACTATCTGGGTTGCTTTTTTTCCTCGAGAAAAGGCTCTGAGTATTTATACATGCGCTGCAAATACAGCAATAAATTTCTACAACTACCAACTACTCTACTGTACATCACTATACACCTTTTAACTTCGGCGTCTCTAACCACACTGCGCACATCGCCTATCACACGTCGCCGCCTGCGCTGCCACAGTGAAGTCTCGTCGGACGTCTTGTCGCCTTAGGAACCGCCGAAGAAGTAATGACGGAGCAGCAAGATTGTTGTGTCCAACATTCTCTCCCTAACTATGTTGCTCCTCAGTCACCTTAATCACGCCGATCCGAGACCGAGCCTCCAGGAATCAAACGCGCCCAAATGACTTGCTGAGAGTGTTCGCGAGTTGCCGACCAGTTTCGACGAACTCAAGGAAGATCCGCCCTCCCTCGATGCAGTCACAGATAAAGTGATACTTCACGTCAATGTGCTTGCTGCGGTCGTGAAGGACGGGGCTCTTGCACAGGGCGATGGCGGACTTGTTGTCCACCATCAGGGTCGGTGCTTGCAGCTCCTCTCCTGAGAGCTCGCACAGCAGCCGATGGAGTCACACACCCTGACATGCAACTGTCGCCGCAGCGATGTACTCCGCCTCGCACGTCGAGAGAGCCACCACTCGCTGCTTCTGGGCCTGCCAGCTGATGGGGTTGTGCCCCAGGTAAAACACGACGCCGGTTGTGCTCTTCCGGTCGTCGGTGTCGCCGCTCATGTCACTGTCGCTGAACCCGGTCAGTTTCAATGAACCTCTGCCAATCCTGCTGTACTGGACTCCATGTCCTTGCGTCCCTGCGACGTAGCGTAGGATCCTCTTGACAGCGGCGAGGTGATCCTCCCTCGGATCTTGCATGAAACGGCTTACGAACCCCGCGGCGAACGCAATGTCCGGCCGTGTGTTCACTAGGTAGCGCAGCCCACCGACGATGCTTCGGTACCAGAACGCATCAATGGTCGGCGCTGTGCTCCTCTTCGACAGCTTCAGTCGATCCTCCATCGGCATTTGTGCTGCCTTGCACTCCGAGAGGCTGCCCTCTGCAGTAGCTTCGCCGCGTAGGCGGACTGGGAGAGCTTGATGACTCTTCCCTCCTGCATCACCTCGATGCCCAAGTAGTAGGATAGCAATCCCAGATCGCTCATCTTGAATAAAGACGTCATCTGTTGCTTAAACGTTTCGATGCCCTCCTCCTTGACACCGGTGATGATAAGATCGTCGACGTAGACTTCGACGATCAGCGTGCTCCCCCTGGAGCGTCGTGTGTAGAGCGCATGCTCACTTACACACCTGGTGAAGCCAAGCTTATTTAAGCTTGCGTCCAGCTTGGTGTTCCACGCTCGCGAAGCTTGTCGGAGCCCGTACAGCGCCTTCCGCAGCCGGAGCACATTGTGCTCTTCACTCTTCTCAACGAAGCCCGGCGGTTGTTCTACGAACACCTCCTCGGCTAGCTCTCCGTTGAGGAATGCTGACTTCACGTCCATGTGATGGACCTGCCAGCCTTTCTCCGCCGCCAACGCCAGCTAGAGTCAGACTGACTCCACCTGCGCAACTGGCGCGAACACCTCGTCGAAGTCCACTCCTTCTCGCTGCACGTACCCCTTGACAACCAGCCTCGCTTTGTGCTTCACTAGCTTCCCATTGGCATTATGCTTCACCTTGAAGACTCACTTGAGCCCGATCGGCCGACAACAGGTCGGCGGATCCACTAGCTCCTAAGTGTGGTTCTCTTCAATTGAACGCATTTTCTCTGCCATGGCCTTCTGCCAGCATGGGTCGCGTTCGGCATCTGCGCACGTGCTTGGTTCCTTGGCAGTCACCGTCAGCAGTTGCTGCGCGCTGCGTTCCACCTGAGTCCCTGACCCACCCTAGGTGTTGAGGGTCGGTGATCAAGTCATTGATCGACCGATACCTCAGCGGCCCTGCGTCCTGCACCGCATCAAGGTCGGGAGAGCGGTCGGGAGGTGGCGACACGAACCTTGGTCTCATTGTCGACCTCTCCGACCAAGAAGACCCTAAGCTTCCTGTACTCACGGCGTCTGAGTCGCTCTACCGACCTTCAGACCCCGACCCTCCACACTGACCCCGGCCCTCGGGCCTCAAGTCATGCTGGAGCCGACCACCCGACCCTTGATCGCGCCGACTACCGCCGCGCCGACTGCCCGACCTTTGGCCGCGCCGACCCGCAGACCTGGAGCCGCTCTGCCCAGCCGGATCCGAGTCCTGACTTGTTGACCCCGGGCTCCGCCGACCTCCAGTTCCGGCATCGCGCCGACCCTTAATCGCAGCCGAGTTGCGCCGACCCTTGGTCGCAGCTGGGTCGCGCCGACTGCCCGACCTCTGGCCGTGCCGACCCGCGGACCTAGAGCCGCTCTGCCCAGCCAGATCCGAGTCCTGACTCGCTGATCCCGAGCTCCGCCGACCTCTAGTCTCAGCATCGCGTCGACCCTTGGTCGCAGCCGAGTCGCGCCGACCCTTGGTCGCAGCTGGGTCGCGCCGACCGTCGGAGTTAGAGTCCTCTCGACTTGATGACCCCGACCCTTGGTCGCACCGACCCGCCGGTTGCTTCCTACGCCGACTCCTAGAGTCCGAGCCTTGCTCCGTCAACTCTGAGTCGCGCGGTGCGGCCGATCCAGAATCGCGTTGACCCCGACCGTTTGAGCCCTCTGGCTCTGCCGACCCCGGTTCGCGCCGACCTCTGGCATCGTCGCGCTCAACTCCCCCTAAAGCTGAGCCCCCCTCTTCTATCTTCGAGGAGTTCTCGACACTGGTCCCCGACCAGTTCCAGTTTGCCGCCTCGTCGAAGATGACATCCCGGGAGATATGCACCCACTTCCCGACAGGGTCATATAGGCGATACGCCCTACTCCCGGCTTCGTAGCCAAGGAACACCATCTTGATGCTCCTATCCTCTAGCTTGCCGAGGTGTGGCTTTACCGTCTTCACGTGCGCCACGCAGCCGAATGTCCTGAGGAAGGACACGTCTAGCTTCCTCTCGTGCCAAGCCTCGAAGGGGGTCTTCCCGGCTACGGCTTTGGTCGACGAGCGGTTGAGGATGAACACCGCCGTGCTCACCGGCATATCCTTGGTCTTCAACATGCTCCTGGCCATGCCAACGATGGTCTGGTTCCGCCTCTCCACGACACCATTCTGCTGCGGCGAGTATGGTGCCATGAGGTGCCGCTCCACGCCCTTCTCGGCGCAGTACCGACTAAACTCCACCGAGGTGAACTCTTCACCCCGGTCGGTCCTCAGCACGCGCAGTTTCCGACCCGTCTCGGTCTCAACCCGCGTCTGAAACTCTACAATGGCTCTGGAAGCCTCGTCTTTGGTGGTGAGCAGTCGTAACCACATGTACCGACTGCAGTCATCCACCAGTAGAAGGAAGTAGCGCCGACCCCCATGCGTCGGCGGGGTGATTGGCCCACACATGTCGCCGTGCACATTATCCAGAAGACCCTCAGCACGGTACGCCGCTTTGCATGGAAACGACTGTCTCCGCTGCTTTCCGACGAGGTAACTGTCGCACAGCTCCCCGACATGCTCGATCGTGAGAAGGCCTCGCACCATATTGTGCCGGCCTAGCCTTGCCAGCGCATCGAAGCTGATGTGGCCAAACCGCCCATGCCACAGCCATGCATCGTCACCAAGCCTCGCCGCCAGGCACACCGGTTGTGTCACCTGGAGCTTGGTGGTGTAGAGACGCTTCCTCCCGCGGTTCACCTTCAGCAACAACCGCCGCTGTCGGTCTCTGACGCGGAGGACCTCGTCTTCGAGCAATATCTGGCACCCTCGCTCGTTCAGCTCTCCGAGGCTCACAATGTTGGTCTTCAGACGTGGGATGAAGTAGACTCCGGTCAACGTGCGGTGCTCGCCATTCCGGCCTCTGAACACCACTGTGCCTTGCCCCTCAATCTTCACCACCGACCCGTCCTCGAACTTGACCGAACCCCGAGATGGCGGAGTCAAGCTCTGTGAAGACCGCCTTGTTGCCCGTCATGTGGCTGCTGACCCCTGAATCGAGGTACCAGACGTCCTCGACGGTGTCTTCCTTCTTTCCCAGGTGAACATGAGCCCGGACCTCGTCCAGCTCAAGTTCCCGTTGCTCTTCGTCCTCTAGGACGTCTTCGAGAGCACAAATCTGCGATAGCAGCAAAGATGAATCTTGCTCGCCTTCTTTCGCCAGATGGGCCTTCTCCTTCTGCCCTCTGTCCTGGCGGGCGCGCCCCTGACTCCCACGGTCACGGCGCTTGGGCGCACGGCAATCACGTACCCAGTGCCCCTTCTTGCCACAGTTGTGGCACTCGTTGTCGGCGCATGGGGAGGGTTTGCCACTCCTTGGCTTGCCTCTACCACGCCCGCTCCGACCGGAGGTGGATGCTCTACTCGCCTGCTCTCTGCAGCGCGCCCTCCATTCTTTCTCCGTCAGCAGCAGCCTGCTGCTGGAACTTGTCGGTGTTGTTGCCGCGGCGCGGTCTTCGACCGCCTTCAACCTCCCGGTCACGTCTTTCAGCGTGAGCTCCGAGAGGTCGAGCAGAGTCGCAATCGATAGAGCGATCTGCTCGTACTTCGCCGGCACAACCCGCAGGTACTCTCGATAACCCGTTGCTCAGCGATCTCGTCACCGAGTGCCGCTAGCTCCGCCACCAGCGAGGTGAGTCGCAGCGCAAAATCCTCCACGGACTCGCTATCACGGAACGTGATGTTCTCGTACTCATTCCGGAGCAGCTGCGCCTTCGCCTTCTTCGCTCGGTCCGAGCCTACGCGCATTGATGCGAGTTTCTTCCACGCCTCCGCCGTTGTCTTCGCTCTCCCCAAAGTGGAGATGAGATCTGGCGTCACCGCGTGGAGAATCGCCTCCAGCGCCAGCTTGTCCTCCGTGTCGTCGTTGGTCTCTGACTCAACGGCGACCCACAAGCCACGCGCCTAGAGCAGGGTTCAACTTATCGTTTCAACCGCAAAAACCGCTCCGGAGCGGTTTGACAAAAACCGCGAAAACCGTTAAAACCGTTTGGTTTTTCGTTCAAAATTCAATTTTCAAATTTTGAAACGGTTTGGACGGTTTGAAAGTGGTAAACCGAGTGGTTTTTGCGGTAAACCGCGCGGTTTCAGCGGTAAACCGCTCGGTTGTCCTGAAAACCGCTAACAGCGAAAACCGAGCGGTTTTTGCTGAAAACCACGAGATTTTTGCGGTAAACCGTTTGATTTATCTGAAAACCGCGAAATTAGTGAAAATTAAGAAATTATATTAAAAAGTGCTAGAAAATTGGGCATGACCTATTCTAATTTCTTTTAATATCAACATTCACAATATACTTCATCCACAAATAAAATATAGTTATTCATTCATAACAAATTCAAAATTCGGAACACAATAAATCCATATATACATGTTGTTCATTCACAGCAAATCCAAAGTCCATACATAGTTTTCGAAGCACATTTTACTTGTGAATTGTACTCCAATCAAAATATGCATTGTCGCACTCTTTACTTGAGAGGAGTTGAATTCCTCTAATAGCTAACAACTCCGCTTTGAATTCATTCCAAGATTATCCCGTCCAAGCAGTAGTTGTCTCCCATTGCGAGTATAACATGTTATAAAACTCTGGATTTTGCCATTGGTATACCCATGTTGTGGGAGGTTGTGTGCTACGATCACCGTACGGATAATTGTAGTACTCATTACCTTGGCTGTATGAGGAATCACTGTCTGGCGCGGAATAGTATGTGCAGTAGTAATGCTGCCTCCCCCCCCATCGATGTCTTTGGTGACTGTGGGGCACCATGGTCCTCATCCTGTGTAGCATGGGTATAGTCTGTCTCATCTGACAAAAAAAGTGAAGTGTAAGATAAATGAGTCAAAATTGATCGTATGATGCGAAAAATTTGTTACTTGTGAAATGATGAGTTGTGACCGGTGCCTGTGACTCAGGAACCCTAGTGCCTGATGGGTCTCCAGATGTAGTCCGGGAGCTGCTATCATTTGATTCTTGGTAGTCTGGGCTTCGTCTAGCGTCTCCAGAATCTGTGAAGTCGTCACTGTCTACATTCTTACCTTTCCCTTTGCTTCTTAACCTCATCTTTTTATCACTTTTTTCGGACTTGCACTTTGAACCTTTCTCTTGCCTATGTGAGTATCACCCACATTTTGATCCGCCCATTCAGATATTATTGCAGCACGAGACAAGCGCAGCAACTGTCTACCAGCGTCATCATCTGTAACAAGACGGCTGGGTACAGGAATGTCAGTTTCCGTGCCCTCTTCATCAAGAACAGGGTCAGAATTAGATCTCTCATGTTCCATCCATTCTCGAATAGTATTTGAAGAATCATATAATGACAGCTCCATGAGATGATCAAATGGATCGGCTTCTGGTGGCTTATATGTCCATGAAACATCTCGCAAACGGATCCTAAGATTGTAGTTAACATACACCAGCTTATGCAATTTCTCATGAGATAATCTGTTACGCACCTTTGTGTGGATCAATGCAAATGTACTCCAGTTGCGCTCACAACCACTGGATGATGCACACTGTGAGACTATCCGTAATGCAAGCTGCTGGAGATGAGGTGTGTCACCTCCAAACATGTTCCACCAAGCTGCAGCAGAAGTATTTTTATCCACTGCCATTCTGTTGGCCAACTCAGTGCCAAATGAACCTTGTTTTCTTCTAAAAATTTCTACCTCATGCAGAGCATGCACACACAAGTCGGTTGATGTTATGCGTGTAAATGCCTCTCGAATATCGTTCATCATGTTTCGACCCATCCCGTAAGAATAGTGACTTCTTGGGTTCAAAGATCCAGCTGCACATGTAACAATAGTTAGATATTGTTACAGTACAAACAAAAAATACAACAATATTTTTTCGTAAGTACGTATTACCTGCATTCACAAAGGTATCATTGCAAATGTCCACCATCCTACGATTTATAATGTCCATATACCTCTACATCTCTCGCTCATCATTCCTATAAAGAGCTTCATACTCATTTTTACATAAATGATATCTGAGAAGTACTTCACTCAAGGTAGGGCTCTTGTCTTGATCAGCAAACCGAAAAAACGCATACAAAGGTTGCACTGCATCTACCACATGTTTCATTGAATCCCACCATGACATGCTTGCTAGGCAAGAGTGAGCATGCCTTCCGTCCTCAGTATTGGCAAATCTACTATTTAAAAATGTCTCAGAAGCTATCTATGCCATAAATTTTTCTCTCCGACGAAGCATACTCTCAAGAAACATGTAGTTTGTGCCAAAACGTGTTGCATTCCATTTTATCAACTCACCACCAATAGCATTGGTCATCATAGAGTACAACTGATTATGATTATACAACCAACGAGAAATGTTACGAGTCGACTGTATCATAGCTTTATGCTCTGAAAACTCACCAATAACCTTTAGCATCAGATTGATTGTATGGGCCACACATGGTTGCCAGACAATATGAGGATACTTGTTTATTAGCAGCTTGCACGACTTTTTATAATTTCAACCATTGTCTGTAATAAACTGCACAATATTGTCTGCACCTGCATCAATGCATACCTTATTTATTTTCTGCACAAGAATATTTCTTTGTTCAAAATACCATAGGTACAAATAAAACAAATAGTGCACAAAACTATTTCATTGTTCAAATATCATAGCTGCAAATAAAACAAATAGTGCTATAGAATAAACATATGTCTCGTAACTTGAATATGAAGTCCGCAGATTGGCTGTGCCCAGTAACATCACATAAGTTGTGAAAAAACATGACACCATTACAGTAGATCATAAAGTTTATTAAGCTCATCCCTATAGGGCTAGTCCAAGAGTCACACATAATCGTGACACCGTACATCGGCCACTCCATCTTGAATTTATCGAATTCTTTCTTGATGTCTTGCTCGTTAGCATCAAGATACATGCCATCTATTTCCCTTCCAGTTGGGCTAGGCACGCCCTCACCTACAAATATCATGACACACGACATAAATATGATAACATATAACGAAACATGTAATACAATAAAATAAAGGTCTCGTACCCCATCTCTGTGTCTCCTTTATAGCACTAACAAAGTATGGACTATCGGCTTTTCTACCAGAGATGGCTTCTGTATGAAAATTTTTTGACCATGCGCGTCCAATGACCGACTTTGCTTGCTTGCTCTTCGCAGTCCATGGACCTGTATCGATCCTAGTTTGAATCCGTTCATTACCTGACCTCTGTGATGTGGACCTCCTCATCATACCGAACAATCCAGAGCCAACACCTCTCTGCGACGAACCAGAAGCACCTTGCGATGAACCAGCATCACCACTCTCGAACTGACCACCATACGAACGCTGACGTTGTCGGAATTCCTCCTCCTCTCTAGATAATCTCATGGCAGCCTGCATCTCTTCATCGTCCTCCTCATTGACATTTCTCCCACCTGCAACCTGGTTCTGTCTAAGGGTCTTTTTAGCTCGGTCCTTCCTCCGCTCGGCAGTTCTATCAAGCTCTCGGCGAAAATAGTCCCGCACGTCCGTGAGAACATGAGGACACCCAAGTACGCTGCTTCCACGATGTGCCAAATGTTGTTTGAATCGTGTGGCACCACCCCCTCTCTTCACGGCCTTGTAATATTTGCAACGAAATCCGGGATACACGTTGTCCCCGTGCTCCCAAACTGAATCGAACTGATCTGACATCTTACAACCAACAATTCCTGAAAATGACCAACTATGTTCTAAATTTGCTAACAAATCGACCAATATTTGAAAAAAAAAACACAAAAACAACCATCTCACCTTCGCTGCCACGGAAATCCAGCAGATCGAACGGCTTTCCGCGCTAATCGGGCGGCTTACCGCGAAAATCGCGCGGTTTACCGGTGGCGACGGCTAACCGCCCGCGCCGCGCGGCTAGCCGCGTCTGGAGAGCAGC
>BCLF01000059.1:770446-800727 GCA_001602275.1 Zoysia japonica | reverse complement strand
ACCGCCTCTCCTAATGTCGTCGTCCCGCCCCATGACGCCGCCGCCCTAGCACTGCAGAGCTCCGTGCCATGCTAGAGCCGCTCCGCCGCGTCTTGCATGCCGTTGCAGCTCCCTGATGCCGCCGACGACACCGCCCCGCAGCGCCCTGGCGCCGCAGAGCCCCGCCACCACTGCTCCCAGATGTTGCCGCCCCGCCGCGCTCTGCCGGCGCCGCCCCACCAACGCCCTCCTGCCACCACCCCCTGTTGTCGGGCGTCATAGCACCCCGCGGCGCTGTCGGTGCCCCGCGCCCGCCACCAGCGCGCCATCGTCGCCCTGCTCCATTTGCCAATGCTGTGGCAAGCCGCCGATGCCGCGCCGATCCTGATGTCGCCGTCCTGCCGCCACAGCAGCTCATTGCTGCACCGCCTCGTCCCACCGCTCGCCCCTCACCGCCATGGCTGCTGCCCTCCCTGCCTGTCGCTGCCGCCCCCACCTACCGGCTCACCGACCGCCGCTACTGCCGGCGGCCGCCCCTGCCAGCTCATCTGCCACCCTTTCTCCTGCATGGGAGGAGAGAAGAGTGTGAGGGAATGGTAGAAACTATATATATAGAGAGAGAGTGTGCGTGAGGGTTTCAAAAAGTGATGGAACGGGGAAGAGACTCGGGAGAATTTGAATTGGGGAGCAGAGAGAGAGGAGAGAATTAATTTCCTTACGAAAGTTCCCGCAGCCCTAGGGAAAGATTCGTTTTCTCAAGGAAATCAGTTAGATTGCTAAGGGCACTCTCAATGCAAGTTACATAGATAGTTTCTAAGAGTAATAAATTATTTTTTTAACTTAATTCTCTCTAATGCATAGTTTTTATAACGGTTTTTATATATTTTATAAGAAAAAATTGTGTCATAGGAACTAGTAAATCCTTCCAATGTATATTTTGCAGTTTTTTAGTGCTTTAGGTTTAGGGAAGAGGTAGTTTTTTGGTGTAGAAATGGTTTCTTCATCTTTCATTCTCCTTCTCCATTAACTCCTTTACCATATAAGCAAAATAGTGATGTGGCAAGCTAATTAAAAAGGATAGAAACTACTATCAATGCACCATTAGGAGTGCCCCAAGAAAAGTTTTAATTTCCCTACGTTCTTTCAATTGACCGAAAATATTTTTCCCTACAACTTACCAAATAACCCTAGGGAAAGAGAGATGTTTCTAGGGAAAGTTGTGAATTTCAGTAGTGAGTCATTTTAGCAAGTTTGGTAGGTGTAAGCTGTAACACTTCGTGTTTCTGAATAAAGAAGCAATGTTGTTCAAGTCCAAAATCATGGAAACCGAGCTCAAAAAGAATTTAAAATAATTCCAACTAGTTAAAAAAATTAATTTAAATTTCAAAATGTGAGTTTAAACTTTTGAAAGAAAGCTTGTGAAATAAAAGCTTTTCCTCTGAAAGTCTTTGCAAAGATTTGAATTTGAGAAGTTTTCGTAAAATCTTATTTAAGGTCTAAATAGTTGTTCCTTTCAAAATAGTTGATTGTTTTCCCCAAATTCTTAAAATAAAATATATTTCAAATTTGGATTCTTTTCAACAAGAAAAGTTGTTTCTTATAAAGGTCCTGCAAAGACTTGGATATTTGAAATTTTCATAAAATTTTAGTTGAAAGTTAAAATGGCCCAAAAGAACTTTTCCTTTAAAATGATTGCCTGTTTTTTGAAAAAAAAATTATAAAATAAAATCCATTTAGAATTTGAACACGGTCCCAAAACAAAAGTTGTTCATCCCAAATCTCTCTATCATCTTGCCAAGATTCAGAAATTTCAGACCTCTAGAGGTACTCTTTTAAGTCCTCAAAAGATGGCTAAATAATCTGCCTTCAGCAGATTTCTCAAGTGTCCTTATCAGTTAGCCAATTTCAAAGTTACGTATCTTTTATCTTTCTTGGCAAGGACCTGTGCATGTGGTTTATGTTATAGACCACATGTTTACGAAACTTTCTACAAAATTTCGAGCAATTTCGGGCTTGTTTGCTATTCCTTTCTCGGTTCCCAAATTGCTTAAGCATTAAGCTTGGCTGACCATTTTCTCAGATTCTTCACAATCACTTGTCTTGTGACTGTTGCCAGATTAAATCCAATTCATATTTCGTCTTGAATCCAAATAAACATTGTTCCTTTTGAGGTACTCTCTCTTCTTGAAAAGTTTCAAGATTTTCAGAGTGGTGGAAGTATTTATTTTGGACCTTAGAATTCGGTTAGCTGCTCTGCTTTCAGAGGATTTTCCCAAGACTCTTTATTAGTTAGACAATTTCGAAATCCCATATCTTCTATCTCCTTTAGCAAAATCTTGTGCGTGTGATCTATGTTGTAGATTTCATGTTGAAGAGCAATTCTGCCAAGTTTCGTTCCAATCGGAGTTCGGAGAGTATTTCTTTTACACCACGGAAAATGGTAGACTGCTCTGTTTTCAGAGGTTTCAGAAACTCCCTTATAAGTTAACTATTTTCGAAATTACATATCTTCCAATTCCTATTGAATCAGCCTGTGCATGTTGGTTAGAATGGATACCACAAGATAGAAAACTATTTCCCCAAGTTTCAACATGTTTAAAGCACTGGAAGTATTCCTTTTGGACCCCCCCCCCCCTAAAATGGTAAACTGATCTGGTTTTCAGCAGATTCGAAGTTATCCTTATCGATCAAGCACATTCAGAATTCCATATATTCCAGTCCTTTCTGAATCTACATGTGCATGTCAGTTTGATTGAAGATCACAAATTGAGCAACCCTTCGTCAAAGTTTCCACCTAGTCGGAGTTCATCTGCTATTTATTTAATGGCACCCAAAAGGGTTAAACGTTAAGCCTGCTGGATCATTTCCTGCCGTGCGGGACCCGCTTGCCAGGGAGCTCCCTTCGCGGCCAGCATGCAGCCAGCCACGTTGACCCGGTCGCCGCGTGTCCCTCCCCTTCAATGTGGCGCGATCAATGCCCTCCCGGCTGAGCTCCTTCCTTCCTCGTTCTCGCTCTCATTCTTCTCTGGACACAGCCACCACCTCGCCCTCTGCGCGTCGCCATGGAGCGGCCACCTCCGAGCCGCCCCTGCCTCCTTCCTGACGAGGAGATGCGCCCTGCCCTCCTCGAACCTCCTAGCGCCCCAGCTTCCTTCCTCCTCCGCTGGATCCGAACGAAATTGAAGTTTCCCCTTTCTTGTTCGAGTTTTTGACCGCCGGCCGGTTTTCTTCAAAATCTGGCAACTCCAGTGAGCCTCGCCGCATCTCTTTCTCGCTCTGACCAGTTCTCTTTCTACCACGCCCTCCGGAGCTTTCAATCGAGCTATCTGTGGTCGGATTTGCAGGGATTTCATAGTTGAACGCGCCGGCGCCGCCTGAACCGTCACCACTGCCGGCGAGCGCCCCTCTCCGGCTGTTTTCCAAGCCTACAGCACCCGCGCCGGTCATCTCCGTGTCGTCGTGAAGCTCCTCCAGAAGACGCCGTCGTGTTTCCTTGAACCCCAGCGCCGCCGATGCCTCGCCGAACGCCGCCCCTGCCGCCTCCTCGCCGGCAGCCTAGCTCCGGTGAGCACATCCGGACGACGACCTCCTTGCTGGGCTCCCCTCGTTTCGTGGATCATTTTAACACTAGCTGTTGTGACCACACTGGCACAAGACACGCTGCTCCGTCGCACGCCGGCGAGCTCCGGCCGCCAGCCGTGGCTGCTGCCTGGGAGAGAGCCGAGCTCCCATTGGATCCCCTATGGCCACGGTCGATCCGGTGTGGCCAGCGCTGTAGCCCACCATGTGGCCTCCATCTTTGGGCTGGGACGCCAAGTGGGCCGGTTCCCCTTTGGGCCGCCATGCAACCAGGCCCAAGATCCAGCTGGATTAATTTATTTTGAAACCATTATTTAATTGTCCAGAAAACGATTTAATCTTGTAAAATCTATAGAAAATTCATCCTAACTGAGAAAAATATGAAATAAAGTTTGTTAGGATCCTCTTAACTAGAAATACCTTCTGAAGCTAACTAATTTTCATTTTATATATGAAATTAATTTAATCATTTCAGATCATTAAATAATTTATTAATGCATTATCATTATTCTTTGGCATAATAAAATCTTAAGAATTTTACTTTTATGTTTATTTTGTCAAGCCTTCTGTTATAGAAAAGTTTTATATTTTATTTCGATAAAATAATTTCTATAAATGCTTTATTGTGTTTAAATGGTGTTTAATTCATTATAAATCCATTTGATTTCAATAAATCCTAAAAATTTCTCAAAAATTAGTTTAGAACCTTTCTGATTTTATGCACAACTCAAATTATAATTTTATATTTTTGAAAACCATTTTAAAAAAGTTTATAACTAAATTTGTATAGTACTTTAAAAATAAAAAGGCTATCATCGCATGTGCTTTAAATTCGAGTCTTTGACAATTGCAAGCAGCATAATTCAATACTTTGCATATCATTTATGTATAGGACCCGACCCACCCGAAGAGGAGCTTGAACGTGTTCCTTTAGCAGAGGAAGCTAACTGTGAGCAAGCCTCATGCAAACTCCGGTGCATTAACTCTATTTTTAAATTCTTTTATTTTATCAAATATATTGTATATTTAATGTATTGTGCATTAAGTGGTAGGAGTTGTTTGAAACCCTAGGATGCATGATAGTACCAATTAACCCTATTGAGTGTATATTGGTACAGGTAACTCGATGTAGATCTAAGCTAAGTCATAATTAACGATAGAAGTCGAGTGAATGAGAAACCTCACTCGCGAGCTATAGGTTGTTGCTCTTGTTGCCCTTATCCCACACATTACTTAACCTGAGACCGGACGGAGATAGAGTATAGGAGGGTTTGAGAAGGCTAGGCCTTCACGGTGGTAGCCCCGTCTGTGTCGGTTAAGAACCGATTCGAGTGTGGTCTTATTGAGCAAGTTTGAACATACCGAATACATACTGGAGACATAGAACTCAGAAAACTGATGTAGCAAAATGCCGTAATAGTTGGACGACCCCCACCTCTCTTTTCGTGGCGGCGGAGGAGAGCCTTGTGTCTAACCATGGATATGTCCTATGTTGTGATCGCATGGAGGACCTTGTGTTCGAGAGAGGTGCGTCTGTTCGGACCGGCCCTATGGGTTGCGCGAAAGGTTGTCACGTGTGGCTTCCGGAAAGCGCGTACGCGTTATGTATTTTGGGTTTTTCTCAGCTGGTGTAAATCGATTATAATCGCTGCCCCTCATAGTAACGAGTACCACTTGTTCACTGAGCGATGTCGTCGTAATAACTAAACTTAAATAATAATATAAATCGTTTGCTTAGTTTATAGGCAATTGCTTGGCAACCATATTTGCTATAGTTTATTGTGCAAACTAAATTTTCATTCTTTAAACTTAACTTAACGCTAAAAGATGAGAGTGAGGATTCACTAATAGCGCTATATTTTATGCAAATAGCCATCTCTATGAGTTAGCTTTATCATATTTTTGGAGTCGACTATAGTTTGGCCACATTGACGGATAAAACTTGCTGAGCATTTGAATGCTCAGGGTTTGGCTCTTCGTGATTTTGTGTGCAGGTGGTTGATCTCTCCCTCTTCTGTACCAACTGGCAGAAGTAATTTCGAGGGTGGCTATGTCCGTTGGAAGTCCTGCTCGCCGCTGCTATTTGTGTGCTGATAGAGGATGCATCATATGGGCTCGATGTCATCTTATGCATAATCTGCAGGAGATCCTAGTTTAACTCAGGTTTTTGCTTCCGCGCTTTTAAAAATCTTGATTTTAAATTTGGTTTTATGAATTTAAGCAATAGTTTGTATTATATTTTATCGTGCTTAAGTTGTACTATTAGTCCTCGCTTCGCTAAGTGACATCCGATAAGATCCTGTGGTCGATGGATCGTCTCTTCTGTGAGGTGGTCTGTCACATAAGCTCTACCTCATTTGCTAATATCTGAACGATTTTGAACATCTGTCTTTCTGTGGACTTTTTTCAGGGAACACCATGCCTCCGTGATGAGCGTGTAATAGAGGTCTTGCGGAGCGTCAGAAGTCCGATGCATAGTTTAGTGCCTGAAAAAGAATCAGCGCCAGTTAACAAGGGCTGCCTCCAGATGACCGGATGACCAGATGAGTCCAGGACTGAAAATGCTCCTGGATTGTAATGGCTTCCATTTGGAAAGTAGGAATTTCATAGAAATTTTATAGCAATTTTATAGGAATTAACTCAATTTCAGGGCTTCTTTGAAATGCAGAAATTTTACAGGAATCAGTTTAATTTCACAGAAAAAACGTAAAAAAAAAGAAAAAATCTCTAATCCAATGGAGGCCTCACAGAAAAAATATAAGAATAAAAAAAAATTCCTCCATTTCAAATAAGGTTGGACGACTATAAGAACCCAAAGTACTCAGGGTCCATCGACGCACGAGGAAGATTGTTGCAGCCGATGGCATCAATGACCTGTACATAAAAGGGTTTCGGTCTTGCCATGGCATGCAGCTAGAGGTGTAAATGGATGCACTAAAAAGTTTACTGTCAAACCTTTTTAACTTCAAAAAATTTCCATCGCAAAAGAAAACTTCAAAAAATTTAACTATGTACCGAGGTGACGAGAAACATATTTTATTCTCATTTCTTCAGAGCCTCCACTCAAAGCCACCGTTGCATACCGTTAGCGTGGGTGGTTCCGTACAGGCAACCAATTGCTGGTGCCCTGCCATAAAAAACGTGAAAATCGTACTAGTCTAGTGACTGAACAATCAATTTTCATTTTAAAAATTTAAAAACCGCTAAAACCGATATCGGTGAAACCGATGGGTTTCAAACTTTGAAACCTGAAAACCGATAAAACCACAAAAAATCGGTCGATAAACCGGTGAAACTGACCGGTTTTTAATCAAATTTTGATTTTTCGATTTGAAACGATTTTTGATTGATTTTTACGATTTTAGTGATTTTCGTTAAACCGATTAAATCGATAACCGTTAACGGTTAAATGGATAACCGAAACCTTAGGCCAGAAGCCTTGCTCCGCCCGATGCACCCAACCAATCAGTCTCAAAATTCATTTTAGTTTTTTTTATTCTTGGAGTACGATTGCCCCAGTGCCATTACGTCTCATGTCAGCTTGGGCGTGGTTCTCCGTTGGAGCAAACCGGCACGTATTTGAATAGGAGCTCTGTGGAGAACTTTCATTACTGATTGACTGGGCAATATGGGCCGACCTCATCTGAAAAAAGTGCGCTCGCCATGCCGATGGCTGTGTTGAGCTCATGGGCGCCGTCCTCATCTGGAAGTCCTGATGGGCACCGCTAAAAGTTTAGATGTTCATCTGGTTCGCGTTCTCCTGGATGGCTGGATGCCGAACCAGCAAGCCAGAAGCGGCGGGCCACAGCTTCGTCCCATATAATCCGTTCGTGGAGGAGGTTTCGTGGGGAGCTTTGTCCTCCTGGGCACAATGTGTGGTTTCGATCGTTGTGTGTTTAGGGTCTTGGTCTTGCACCCTTGTCGGATTGTAACAGAAACGTACCTCATGTGTATCCGAGAAAAGAAAAGTTGCATCTCTTTTATTTGGCCTCCTTGTGTACTTACGTGGTTAATTAAGCTGAAAGGACCTTGATGACGGGTGCATTTGACGCCGTCACGACTTTGCATTTGCATTGATAGTGCACATTTGTATCCTAAAATTTAGGCATGAACGATAATGACAACAGTATGGTACTGTCAACTGTTGTTGAAATTCTGATGCTGGGTGGCTATGATTATACTCATTCCGTTTTTAAATTATTGATACTATTGATTTCTAACGTCAATTTTAATAATTTATTTTATTTAAAAAAATGGTTCAAATATGAAATTTTTGTTATTATTTACTTTATCATTAGTGATATTTAAAACATTATTTATAAGTTTACACATTGAAACAAATTTTTTTAATAAGACAAATAGTTAAAGTTGATGTTAAAAATCAACAAAACGGAGGTACACTAGTTAGTTTCAACTGTTTTGGAATTTGGGTAACGTTTGGTGACTTTTTATGTTACAAGTAGTGAACTTTTTTTATATAACCAGGTCAGCTAAATCTTGACCCTGTGTAGCTGTACCTAAAATTAATAGGGTACCTCATAAACACAAAGAATAAAGGGGTGGTGGCGCAGTTGGCTAGCGCGTAGGTCTCATAGCTAAAATCGTGAGTTATCCTGAGGTCGAGAGTTCGAGCCTCTCTCACCCCAATTACATTTTTTTTTTTCACTTTTGCAATTCCGTTCTGTTTGGGTAATTTCACCCACAGGGGGCAGATAGAATTATTTTATTAATCGGGCATCCAGCAGCGCTTTCTTCCGAGAATTTCACCTCCATCAATAGAGTCCTGGTTAAAGATAATATTAGAACTCAACGGTGTAAATATTTTAAAAAAGGAGACAGTAGTAAGATTATTTTTTTATTTTATACAAATTGATATTTCTACTTTTGGATTTTTAGAGGCTTCTATTGAATTGAATGTGTTGTTTAATACTCCCTCCGTCCTAAAAACATACTCCCTTCGATTTAAAAAAAAAGGATGCCATCACTATTTATCTTATTAAAAAATTCAAATGTGTAAAATTATTAGTCATCTTTCAAATATCATTAATGATAAATCAAATTCTAATATAATATATTGATTAAATTTCACAAAACTGCATGTATTTTGTCAATATTATCACAAAACTATATATTTAAGTCATGCTTACAAAACTACATGTATTTTGTCAATATTATCACAAAACTATATATTTAAGTCATGCTTTCATAAAACTACAAATTTTGTATATAATTTATCACAAAACTACATGTTTTATATCTACATTATCACAAAACTACAGATTTTATATTTAATTTATCACAAAACTACAGATGCTATCATATGTTACTGAAATTACTGTAGCAAATTTGTAGTTTTCTGAAACTATGGCTTAAATCTGTAGTTTTGTGATAATATAGGTAAAATAGCTATAGTTTTGTGAAATTTACTCTAATATATTATATTTATCAATGGTATCAATATTTTAAAACCAAAGGGAGTAATTCACTTAGAGGTTTATTTTGAATTGGTTGTGTTGTTTCTGTACAACTTGGAGTTATTCCATAGTAGGATTTATTCGATAAACTAAATTATAAGAAAACTAGTGAGTTTGTTGGAAACAGCAGTCTTTTAGCCCTAAAGCTCATCCGCTTGTGGTGCAAGTGTCGTCATGAGATGTTAAAGCTAAGTAACTTTGCTGAATGGGTCAATTCTTTATTAACCATTGAAAAAACTTTTGATTCCTTATTAGCCACTCAAAATTTTAAATTTACTTATCAACCATTACTATTAACTTTCTTTCCTTATTCGTCACTCCTATACATTTAGAGTCTTAAAAAAGACTTGGTTGCCCTTCAATCATTTTTTTACTAAGTTTTCTTATTACCCATTTTAGTGAATGTTATAGGAATCAATTGTATCTCACAAATTCACATTATCTCCCACAAGCTTAAAAGGAAATAAAATGGTTCAGATTAAATTTTAAAATTTGAATTTGAATTGTAAATAAAATTTTTTCTTGTGAAATTTTAGATTCCTCAAAATCAAACAACATCTACTAAAATGAGTAATGATAAATTTAAAAAAATTGAAAGAAGAACAGAAAGGTCTTTTTCAAGGTCTCAAATGTATAGAAGTGGCTAATAAGAAAAAAAATTAACATTAATGATTGATAAGGAAATTCAAAATTTTGAATGGTTGATAAGGAACTACAAGTTTTTTGGATGGCTAATAAGGAATTTACCCTCGCTGAATCAAATATCAGATCGACAATAGCCACGAAGTCATAAGCTTGTGTAGATAAGCTAGGAAGTATTCAAAGTGCTTTAGCTTTAGGATTGTTATTTTCCGGAGGGAGTCATAACTATTTGTAAAGGAGAGCAGGTGTGTGTTTTCAGAGGTAAAGAGTAGCGTTTTGGTTTCGATCAATGGATAATGTGAGAACATTTTACTGAGGCAACAACCATTTTAAATGTAATATTTATTGCACATACATTATATTCCTATGTGAGAGTAGTGAGTTTGAAAGAAAGGTGGGCCTTTTAGGTAAAACATCGGTAAATTTCTTGCCTAAGTCATCATGGCCTGATAAAACTATAACAATCGATAATCCTTTTTGAAACAATTCGTGAGGGAAGATCGAACTGAGCAAATGCCACAATGTACACTGTGATTGAGGACAACAAAATCATATCGGTATACTATTACTACGTTGTTTGTTGACGCGTGAAAGAGTGTACATGTTCAATTGAAAAATGTGAAAGGATGAGTAAACTTGTTTAATTGAAATGATAGAATTTGTTTTTTGAAAATTTGATTTGAATATCACTTGCAATAGTTGTTGTGAGTTTATCTAGTAGAAGTAGTGAATCTAGAAGAAAATGAGTTTTTGATGAATTGTATTACTCCTACAAAGATGCCTCACCAATTTGATCTCTGTTTGGTATAGCCGTAGTCGTTGATCTGATTTGGACACCACGAATGTTGGATCCGCATGGTGACAACGACGCTATCTATCTGGAGCTAATGATTTTGTCATACGTGGGGATTGGACTGGTGCACGCTCTTTAGCTCCTGTTTGCCACGGCTTACCAAGCAGCTTTTTCTACGCATAAGCTGTACCAACGCGGCTAGCATAAGCTGCTTAAGAAGAAAAAAAGCGAATTTTGGTGCCTAATTCATCGATGAAATTATTTAGGTCCTCTTTGTTTGAGTTGGAATTTTTTAGTTTTTGATAAAACTGGTTGATAGTCAGATGAAAAGTTAACTAATAAAATTTGAATAGTTTGTTTTTTATTAGAGCAACTCCAATAATGACCTAATACCTAAACTCACTTTTAGGTAGTAGCTAAATAAATTTAGGTAGTCAAAAAAGTTTCTAACTCCAACAGGTACCAATATTCACATAGGCAAAATGTGCCACACCACTACATTCACATTAGGTAAAAATTAATCATGTGAGGAAGGTTTTCAAAGGATAGGTTGACCTAAACTATTGCTAAATGTGAGTACCGTATTTAGTGAAGATGTGGATAGGTAAATTTAGGTAGTTGGTATATGTACCTGTTGGATTGCTGTTTTTTCATCTAATATTTAAATCAGTATTTAGGTACTTAGTTTAGATCACTATTTGAGTTGCTCTAAGAGCCTATTTGTTTTAGCTTTTGCTTTTGTGCTTTTAGAAAAGCTGACCGGTGGCTAGTTGAAAAAGTTGGTTGATGAAATTTGAATATTGACTTTTGTAATATATTTTTAGCTTCTCAACGCACCAAAAGTCAGAAAATCAACTTAGAATGTGGTTTTCAATTTTTTGTTCATTTCATCGGAAATTTACTTTTCATTTTTTCAAAAGCAATTTTTTCAGAATCTTGTTGTTTCACCATCTGACTTTTTAGCTTTTTCAACTGAAAAAGTTAGCTGAGAAGCTGAAAAAAGACATGGCATAAACTGCTACCCAACCAAATGGGTCCTTAGTGCATAGTGGTGATGTAGCCTGTTGAATGATGAAGTTATGGTCATCACACTGCAACCATCGCACGTGCTTGATGAGGAGGTGAAGTCTCTCTCTTTTGGGGCTGTTTGGTTCTTGTCCACGGTGAGATTTACCAAAATTTGAACTCACCAACTCATAGGCGACACTAAAATATTGGTAAAATAATTTTGTTTATACTGTTATCTTACCAAAATTTTCAAACCACCAAATTGTTGGCAAATAAATGATGTTTGGATTGCAATTCTACCAATGTTTACCAAATCTATTTGTATGATATATGAGACCCACGTGTCATAAAAGTGTTTAAGCATGAAATAATGTCAAATAAGATCTCATTTTATCGAATAAATTGTAAAAAGTTTAATGGTGAAAACAGATTGATGATTAAAAATATAGTTTAAGAGATAAAATAGTTTTAATCTACTATATCCGTTCTAAAATATAAACATTTCTAAGTTTGGATAAGATAAAATCTTTTAACTTCTATCAATAATATCTAAAAAATTACAGAATTTTTAATATAAAAATATAATTTTTATGAAAGTTTATTTAATGATAAATAAAAAAATATAATTTTTATATGATAAAACATTATTAATTACATATTATTAGTGATCAAAGTGATAAAATTTAACTTTGACTAAATAAAAAATACTTATATTTTGAAACAGAAGGAGTAGCTGATCAACAAATCTCATAATTTATTCAGCCATTGTACATTTGACACGTTGCTCTAGGAACATTTGGCAGGGGAGCAAGGCGCAGGCGAACGATTTTCTCGCCCAGGTTGACGCCGGCGTCAGTAAAGTTGTTTTGCTGGCGCTGCCAATTTTTTACGGGCTTCTCAATATTTGGTTGCAATTCAAACACTAGTCAAATCTTCGTGGTACACCAATATTTGATAAGGTAATCAAAGGTTGCAATTGAAACGTACCTTTTGTACATTTCTGATGATACCTTTTTTCCCCATGGTTGTTTTTAGGTGAACTCCTTCGAGTGCTTATGTAGAGTACCAGTAGTAGTTTTCTTGAGGGAAGTAATGCAATTATACCCTCATCCAAATACTACTTCTGATTCAAAATATAAATATTTTTAAATTTAATTAAAATTAAAAAATTTTAATTTTTACTAATAATATTCATAAAATTATCTAATTACAAATATAAAAATATATTTTTATAAAAACTTATTTTTATGATAAATATAAAAATATAATTTTGATATGATAAAATATTATTATTATTATTATTAATTAAAATTATAAAATTTTAATTTTAATTAAATCTTAAAATATTTATATTTTGAAACGGAGGTCGTACTCGTTTCACGAAATGAAAAAGTTGCAGAGCTGCACCTACACTGGACAAGCTTGGCCCAAACGGCCCAGGGCCAAAGTGGGTCCCAGCATTCAGAAAATACCGTTCCGTTCGCCGCGTGGGCCAAAACGTCAGTGAGAGAAGATTCCCCGCAATGCGAATCCAAAATCGAAGCCCTCGCCGTCGTCTCCTCTCGCCCGCAATCCGATCCATCCCATCCCATTTCAATCAACGTTCCCCAAGCACACACAGAACCCGATCGCCACCGCCGCCGGCTAGGGTTTCCACTCTCCCCCGAATGGTTGAGGTCAAGAGGTTGGTTCTCGGGGCCAAGAAGTCGGCTAAATCTTCCAGGGTGAAGAAGACGGCGCCCGCGCCCACGGAGGCGGCGACGGCTGATGCGACTCCATCCGCGAAGGGCGCCCCGGCGGAGGCGATTGTGATCGAAATCCCGTCGTCCCCAGACTACTCCGTGGGCGCCAAGCGGAGCAGCAAGAAGAAGTCGCAGAAGAGCTCCGCGCTGACGCTCGACCTCGATGACGAGATCGAGATGTGGACCCTGCGGGAGAAGCAGCGCCTCGAGGAGGACTGCCAGATCCTCGCCGGCGACCCGCTAGCCGCCGACGAGAGCAGCAAGAAGAAGTCGCAGAAGAGCTCCGCGCTGACGCTCGAACTCGATGACGAGATCGAGATGTGGACCCTGCGGGAGAAGCAGCGCCTCGAGGAGGACTGCCAGATCCTCGCCGGCGACCCGCTAGCCGCCGACGGGGTGGTCCCCGCTGCCACCGCCGCCGCTGGGAACGACGACATCGCGGTCGTCGCGGAGCGCGGCAAGGTACGCGCGCTGCGGACTTCTTTTTATGTACCTCGCGTGTGTCGAGACTCAGGGGGGTTGCGGTGGCCAGTCGTCCGATCTGAAATTCGCCATCTTTTTTGTGGTATCGCAGGTGGCGTGTAGAGATTATCCCCATCCGAGGTCTGCTTGCGCCAAGAACCCATTTAACACCACTCCTCATGAGCGCCACTGTGACAAGGTATTGTGGCTGCAATCCTTTTGCATTTTCTGAAATTTAGGAGTAACTGTGGTTGACAAAATAAGGTTTTTGTTTGTGTACACTGTATTCATTCAAGTTTGGGGGGTATAAAAATGAAGCTACTAGTGGTTGACAAAATTTAGGAGTAACTGTGGTTGACAAAATAAGCGTGATTGGAAGCTCCTAGTGTCAAACCAAGTCTAGTAATTGGTAGGAGTACCTGTGAAAATTTGTGGGAAATGATCAGCTGAGTTGTAAGCATAGCATTATTTCAAAGATTTTTTTTTTAATGTTTTTCCTCGTTTGCAAATAGCAAATGCAACACTGGTGCTCCTGTTTGAAATATGGAGATTTATTTAGATTGAAAGTAACATGTTCATAAAAACTTTTGATAGACATGTTGGCTGCAAGAACTTGTGTTTATGTTGTACAGTTAGTTAACCCCATTATCAAGTTGCCTAAGCTGAGCTCCATCTAGTTTGCTTTGGCGAGCTATTCAGATGGTAATAGACATGGCCCTTTTTTGGAGGAAAGCCCCTATTGGTGGTACTACTTTATATACAGCAAATGAGTTGATGCATTTTGTAAGTTGTTGTGCTATAATTGTGATAATACCATGGCTTTTAAAACATGCTGCTTCTCTACCGTTAAAATTCTCAAAATGATATTAACAGTGTTATTGCTTGCGATTCCTGGACACTGGATGGTAGTAGAATTGCATTGCTGTTATCAGTTATCGATAGTAGAGTCTTATTGCTCCTACGAAGATTTCCACTGAATGTTTCATCTTGTGCTGCAGTGTTTTTGCTATGTGTGTGATGTTGCCGCCCCATGTGGATCTTGGAAGGGTACTGGAGGACACTGCCATGCTTCCGACAAGGATAAAAGCTGGAAGACTATGAGGCTGTTGAGGCAGAAGCAAAAGACGTAGGGCATAGGATGAAAATGTGGAAGACTATGCGGCTGCCAAAGTAGAAACAACAGAATTAGGGCGTAGCCAAGCCCCACTCTGGGAATTGGTGATTTTGCGGTTGCTCATCACGTTGTTCCTATGAGACGGCCATCTTGCAATCGCTCAACTGGTTGCATGTTTAGAAGTATATAATGACTGTAGGCCTAGAGCATTATACCAATGCTTGGTGCATCTATGCACCACCGGTACGCAGATAAAATGTGTATATATGCCATCATCCTGCGTTCCATCTAATTCCACTGGGTATGCATTTCCTGGTCAAGAGCTGAGTCATTCAGTTTCACTTTGTTTACTCTAACGCGGCGCGATCTGCAAAATCCATCTGGTTTGAACACCCATCAGTCATCACCAGGACTAGCTAGCATTTATTTGTATCCGTCCGTGTGCCCCTTCGTTTCTCGCGTGAGGCTCCTCGTTGCCTCGTGTTCGCCACTTCGGATTCTGCGGTCTGTTTTATTGGAGAAACGAATCAGTTTTGCCCTCTGCTTACTTTATATAAACGAGCAAGCTGCGTGTGGTCATCTTCACATCAGAGTTGGAAAAAAAAAGAGGTTGCTCTGGCAAAATGGTGAAGATTGTGGAGGTCGATGAACTGCCTGATGGTGCTGCTGACCGTGTCGAAGAATGCTTCGAGATGCACCCTGCAGAGTTCGCCAAGAAGGTGAAGCTGAAGGAAACTGATGACGTCGTTCTCGTGGCAGCCAACGGCAAGGTAGCTAGTCCTTTCTAACCCTTCGCTCCGTTCTTTCACGTCCTATTCGTTTCTGTTAGTTTTTGCAGTAGCTGCATATGAACCACAGTACTTGCAAGATAATTTACAGTAAGTGATGTCCAAGAGAACTTTGCGTTAGAAAATAAACGATCATCTTCGTTGGAGCACCACGACATTTTTCCTGTCATGACCTGTAGATCAAACTGGAAGTGGCTGAGCCAGATCAGGACGCCGTCACGAGAACTCTGAACGGATCTGGACGTGCGGCCGCTTGCTCGCGCATCCGCGGGTCTGGTGTTGTTGCTGCTCATGAGTTTGCCACTCCCGCCGGTGACAGCATTGATGATCCTTACGAGATCGATGGAGACGACCCGGTGCTCCTTCAGATGGAGATTGTCGAAGACAGGTTTCAACCTGACAAGTCGCCTCCCGAGTTTGGGGCTGGTGACCACAACAGGGATGCGCACCCCGCTGCAGTTACTCCTTACAAGATCGTCGTGAAGGCCGAGCCTGATGACCTGGACGGCGTCGAAGGTGGTGGCCGTGATGGGTGCAGCCACTCCAACGAGAAGAGTTCATCAGAGCCTGGAGCAGGCGATGACAAGGAGGGGCAGTCTGTCCGTGGAGACGAAGATGCCGTCGATGCTGACAACAATGGCGTCGGTGTCGTTCCTGACAATCTGGCGGCCAAACTTGTAGCGGTTGATGGTGACAGTGTTAAAGGAGCTGAGGGAGATACGTATGGCCAGTTCCTGGAGATCACCCCTAAGCGAAGGATGTCTTACGAGGAAGATGAAGATGGCTTCGTAATAGTCTAATCGGGCCGGTCTTAGTGCGTGAATTCTACTAGTACATCACAGCTCTGTATCCCGTTATTTGCGAGTTTACTGTGAGAAAAAAGTACTACTGTGCAACTGTTCTCTAATGTGCTCTTTGAATCACTATTGCAAAAACTATAACATATGTTGGCTTGAAACTGTTTTGTCTTCATCAAGTACTTGAGAGCACATTATAAATTTCTTATACTTGCTTATGGTGAAAACCAAAATAGGTGGCACTGAGAGACTTTCCTCATCCACGGCACTTATGTGGAAATTTCCCCTTCGACACGACTACTCATCAGACCCGTTGCAGCAAGGTAACCCGATCAGTCGTTCCATGGCTCGTACAATTTTTTTTTTTACATGTATCACCAATCTTTCTAGAGATAACCTATCGGTTGCGCACAATGCAGTGCTATTGCTGTTTGTGCGAGGTGCCAGCTTCTGGCTGTTTGAAGTGGGATGGAACAGAAGGACATTGCCACGCTACCGAGCGAAGTCAGAAACCTTCATCACTTATTTTATCAAGGTCAGACTAATATACGACTTGAATCTAAAATGATACAATATTTATCCTAATTACATTTCTCTTTCACTTAAATACAATACATAAGATAAATTTAAGAATAGAGAGAATGTGAGGAATCACTGAAATTGCTATAGATAGGTGCCCAACTTAACCAATTGATTTCACCAGATAATTTGCAATTGTAGTTTTTCAAGATACGTAAGCATCAGTCATCCTAGAAATTACATACCCCTCCGTTCTTTAATTGATGTCGCCGCTGATTTTTAAATTCAACTTTGATCATTCGTTTTATTCAAAAAAATTTGCTTGAATGTGTAAAGTTTTAAGTTGTGGTTCAAATAATTCTAATAATAAATCAAATTATATCAAAATATATGAAATTTATCAAAAAAATTAATAAAACGAATGATCAAAGTTTAATTTAAAAATCAACGACGACATCAATTAAAGAATGGAGCTAGTATACCGCCAGATCAATGAGCTGTGGGTTTGGAATCCCAACAGCTCCCAGATAACAAATTACAAATAGCTCTTAGACGTTCTGCAATGCGACTGAATCAATGGTCTGTATTGAATCCATTAACTACAGGCACCCTGTTAATTTCCGGGGCTGGACTTCTATTTTCTTGACGTATTCTATGTATTCACCATAGTGCATGGTGTGCAGGGTGCTCTGATAGCGGGTGACATGGATTTTCTTCCTCAAGGACTCGTTGATGTGACCATTGTAACCTGCCTTTCTGATGAGTGAGTCAATAGTCTCTAATGTGTGTCCATCCTGCAACAGATCAAGCATTAAGATGCTCAACAGAGATGGCTTATACTCATGGAATGTCTCTCTATTTAATCTTCATTGCTCAGTACATTTGTAGTACTTCAGCCATATGGGTGAAGTATCATATGTTTTTCTTTCCCAGCAAATGTGTTAATCATATTGAGCAAATCTCTTATTCGGCCTCGAAAATTTATTCCATCCCTTATTCGCTCACAAAATTTTCCAATTCCCTTATTCACCCTCATTTTTTATTTTTCTTTCTAGTGTTTTTCTAAACAGTTTTAAATGGGCGTTTAAACTCGTTTAAGCTGTAAACGGAAGGTGACCGTTTAGGCCGTTTAAGCCGTTTAAACCATTTAATCCCATTTTGAGCTTGATTAAACCGATTTAAACAGCCGTTTAAACTGAAAAAAAAAAACCTAAACGGTGGGTCACCGTTTACCGTTTAGGATTTCATTGTTTCTTTCCTAATTCGCATTAACTGCTAGTATATAATAACAGATTTTTTACCCATCTAAGTTGAAAAAGACCAAAATACTTTAAAACTATGGGAAATAAAATTTGATATTCTTAAGCATGTATGTAACTACATCAAACATAACAAAAAAATAAATTCAAAAATATGAAAAATATGTTTTCATATTTTTGAAGTCTTTTTTATATGAAAACATATATGTTTAAGAATATCAAATTTTATTTCCCTTAGTTTCAAGGTATTTTGGTTTTTTTCAACTTAGATGGATAAAAAATATGCTATTATATAACAGTTAGGGCAAATTAAGGAAAGAAAATTAAGAATGTGGGCGAATAAAAGAATTAGAAAATTTTGTGGACGAATAAGAGATTGGATAAATTTTTGAGGGTGAATAAGGAATTCTCTCAATCATATTTAACTTCAACATGTTTCAACTTCAGATTGCCCCTTGTAACAGTTTTAAAAACTGAAGAACTCAAATGTGACATGAAAACTGAATGGATTGGTTCATAGAAATAAATCTGGCACCTTCATGGCCAGCAACCTCAGGTAAATAGGTTGCACTGCATCTTACATTGTAGTCTGGATCAGTAAACTCAATAATTAAACCATGTTTTCCAACCTGCAGTCATAGGAAAGAACTTGACCTTAGTCTACAATGAACACCAATGTTGTGAGAAGAACATCTGAACATGCTGAATGGAAAAACAGGGCGCAGCGTGTGGAAGTACACCTCCCAATCCAAGTAGCCGTGTGCTGTTTCGTAATCAGTCAGTATAGATACTGGACACTCCAAGTATGGCAGTTCTTTTGACTGTATTGGAGGGAAGCGACAGTCCCTCAGAGCATTGCAAGAGGGTACAAAGCTTAATATATATCTCAATGTAACTATAAGCAGTATACTTATTATAGCACAAACCGTCAGAAGCAATTAGGACAAAATGCGTGTTCATGTGATTTTTCTGTCAAACACTCAACAAACAGACCGAGACAAATGTTTAAAAGGTGGTGGCCAGCATTTTGTACAGAATTGAACATAATCTTCTTTCTTTTGCCTTCTTTTTGCGCTCACATCTAGAATGGCAAGTAAAAAGAGATGAAGAAAATATTTTTTATTTTTATATTAAATAATCACTCTCGTTTTAAAATATTGACACCGTTAACTTTTGATATCAATTTAGATCATTCGTTTTATTGAAAATCTTTATTTAAATGTGAAAAAATAATAATCATATTTTATATACCACTAATGGTAAAATAATTATAATAAATATATTAAATTTATCAAAAAAAATTAATAATATGAATGATTTGATGTTATAAGTCAACAATATCAATACTTTAAAACCAAAGGAAGTATCTAACAATGGAAAATCTGCAACAGAAAATGAGGGAAATAAAAAAAAAATTCGCCCAGGCTTGCCACTGTCTTTCTGCCTCTGTTGGGCCAGAATATATGGGCTTTTTGTTGGACGCACATCCATCTCGGCCTCGGGGTATTTGTTGAGCCTAATGATGGGCCTTCGGATACGCGCCGCCGAAAATATCCCATCGTCGTGAAGACGCGCGGGGCAGGCACGTCGAGCGTTGATTGTGTGCCCTGGATTGTCCCGTCCGGCGCCGCAGCAATCATGAGACGGCTTTTCTGTACGAATCTCGCAGGCCCTACGTAACGTACACGTGGTGTACTTACTAGTACGCGTACGGCGTAACGGATTAAGCGGTGCGTATTCGAGTTCCAGCCTGCCCGGCAGCGCATTTACGCGCTGCATTTCATTCGGACCCTACATCCACGTGACCTGAATAAAAACGGCTGAGGCGTGAGGCACGGGTTGTTTCCACCGAAGATTTTGAAATTATGTTTCTACTAATACTGTAAATAAATAATTTAGGGTTCTGTTTAATCTCCGTGAGATTGTAAAAATGAGATATAAAAATACCTTGGATATTCAAACATGTAACATTATAATCCCATGGGCAAAAGATTATTCAAGATTCTCTACCACAATGCATCTAGGATGATAAAATTTTGTAATTAAATGGTTCATATTTTGAAATTCTAAAATCCAAATTCTAGAATCAAGAATACATAATCTAAATTCTTGGATTCAAACCGTTCTAAATTTATATCAGATTCCACCATCTGTATCTCAAAATCTAGAATCTCACAGTCTATTCTCTCTAAGATTAAAATTTTGTGAGATTTTGTCTCGCACACCATAGAATCTCTATTCCACAGTCTCATAATCTGCTTGTTTGTTTCAATTTTTGTATCATAGCTTTTCACAATCTAGCTTTTGTATAGATTTTCAAAATCCAGTGGATTTTTATAATTCGTAGGGGAAACAAACAGACCTAAGTAGTAAGTACACTTGCACTTAGGGGGAGCCGGACATAGAACGGATTCATATCCTCTGCCTTTTCCCTTCTACGACAAATTTTGTCATACTTAATCTTATCCATTCATTGCATAATCAATGCTCCATGATTTAAAATCATTTTCTACCTAAATTATACTAATTTATTTAAAAAGCAAGACCATGAATCGTGCAGTCATTACTCAACGTTGACTCTGTAATGAGTTTTTAGGATCAAGTATGGCAAAGTTTGCCATAGAGAAAATGTAGAGGATACGAATCCACATAGAACATAGGAGAGGCCAATTAACCAAAGCATCAAATATTACTGATCAATAAAACTATAATATGTCAATATTTGAGAGCTATTGAGGATTTGATTCAAATTTTGAAAGCAAAATCAAGCAAATTTACTTGTAGATAGTGCAATAGATGTAGTTACTCAATTGCAGTTCTTCAAGAAATTACATGAATCAGCCTTGCTGGCCGAGTAAACACGTATAGATAGGGTCATGGTCAGGGTTAATAAAAATCATGAAAACTGATCCAATTTTCGTGGTTTCCGAATGATCGATTTTCGTTTTAAAAATTTGAAAAATTAAAAATTTGAAAAAATAGAATTTCAAAAATCGGTAAACCAAGAGTTAAATCAGTGGGTTTCAAACTTTGAAACCTAAATATCAGTAAAATGGAAGAAATTGGTCGATAAACCGATGAAACCGCTCGGTTTCGATCAAATTTTGTTCATTTTAATTTTTCAATTTGGAATTATCTTTTTATCAGTTTTTCGGTTTTCATCAAATCGGCCCTGACCGATTTTAACCGTTCAAATGAAATAAAAAACCTTGATTGTGGTTACGGTGTCATCTAAGGTAGTGTTTGGTTGGTGAAACGGTGGCATCTAAGGTAGTGTTTGGTTGGTGAAACGACGTTGAAAGGGATTAAATTGTCTCGAATGAGATGGACAGGTAAAGTGTGTGGTTAGCTGAATGAAATGGTATATGATTGTGTTTGATTAGTTCTATAGATGATATATAAATGTGTTGAGCCAGTTCCAAAAATTACTATCCCACCAACATATAACTTAATTATTTTTAGGATAATATTTTTTTTCATTCTATAATCATCAATAAAGTACACTATTTAGTACTAATACTCACTCCGTCCTAAAGTATGTGTCTTTTTATATTTTAAAGTAAGTGTCTTTTTATATTTTCAAACATCTACCTTTAACCCTTCGTCTTATTCAAAAAAATTGTGAAAAAATTTATTTGTTTTATTGTGAGATGATTCATCATTAGTAAAAGTACTTAAGCTTGGCTTGTTTATTTTTGTATTTTTTAAAATTTTTGAATAAAACGAATGGTAAAACGCTGATTTAAAAAGTAAAAAACGTCACTTATTATGAGAGGAGGGAGTATAATTCTGGCTAATTATCATTGATTATAACCTAAAAGTATCTTTAAATGTTACTAAATATTGTTAATAATTACTCATTCTGTTCTCAAATTGTTGTCGCCATTGACTTCAAACAACTTTGACCACTCGTTTTATTAAAAAATTAGTTCAAATGTGTATAATTATAAGTCATATTTTAAACACCTTCAATGATAAATTAAATTATATCAAAATATATGATATTAATCATACTTTTTTGAATCAGACAAACAGTCAAAGTTGATGTTAAAAATCAACGGTGACAATAATTTTAAAATAAAAAGAGTAACTAATATAGCTAATAATAGTTAGTTATAATTTAAATTTTATCTGATTATTATATCTAATGATTGATATTAACCAATTATACTTAGTTACAAGTAATTAGCGTTGCTAACAAAGATTGGACGAATGATTCAACATTTTTTCTATATGAATTGGTCCAACATCTCAATAAAATTTGAATAAACTCGTACTTAGATGGATTAGTTTAGTCTATCAATCAAATACGAAGCCACACTCAGATGCTGGTAGACTAATTCAAACACTACCGAAAATTTCGTTTTAGCCAGAGTACAGATTCGCGACTCCACCTGCTAACGTTCTTACGCGTGCCCATACGGCGCTCCTAAAAACGGCCGTAGGAGTATTTTTGAAAACCAAGCGCAGAAAAGAGATTCTGTTGTCGCTTGTCGTATCCGCAAGCTCGTGTACCACGATCGTGGCTGCATGGCACGCACGATCCGATCAGTCCACATCGCCTCGTCGTCGAGTCGCGACCGCTCATCCGTCCAACGAACCAGCGACAAGGGTGGACTTCTGCCTCGCCGGTCCATGAACCGCTGCACCCGAACCCACACGCAGGGACCGTGGGGCATCCACCCGCGTCGGCGCACTCACCCACACGTCGCACCCAAACTACCAGCAGCGGGCTTCCAGTCCCGGGCCCGGCACTTTTTTTTATCCCCGGGTCCGGCGGGATCGTGGAGGCCCCCGTATCCTCGGAAACCGGACCGTGCGCACATGTTCCTCGGGAGCCGGGACTGGTCACGTGGAATCGTGGCCTCCTGCTCTGGACAGGCCCACTGACCAGCGCCATCCCCGCGGCCGGTCTGACCAGCCTCCTTCCTCTCGCGCGCGCTCTGTGACTCTGGCGGTCTGGCCATACACCGATGAGCTCACGTGCTACCCGACTGCAAGGCGGGCCCGCGGGGAAGCTGTTCTGCCAATACGACGAGTACGTGTCCGTCCAAAGACGGCGCCCTTTTTTTTTTCCAGCACGCGAGAATTTTATAAAGAAAAGAGCGAGCAACTGTTAGGAGAGAAGAGGACAGAGGCACGCGAAAGCAAAAGAAATTCAAGAAAAAAAAATATGGCCTTCAGACCGATTGATTCCTACCGGCTCAGCACGCCGAAAAAGACAAATCATTTCTTAATTACGCCCATCAAGTAATACAGCTGTGCTGGCTTGGCTGTAAACAAGCAACCGGTTTTTCTCACTGGTTTTGGGGGTTGTCCGTTTCTTCCGTGGACAGCATCCTGTCTCCGGTGTGGAGTTGCATTTACGGCTCCGTCCTCGCGCAAAAGAACGGTGAAGTTAGAGGATCTCCGATACTTTTCTTAAAAAATCATTCAAAAAGTTCTTTTAAGAGTCAGTTAAAAAAAATTTGAAGTTTCATTTTAGTCATTTCTCCGACGGTATTTTTAAATATAGTTTAAATTTGAACTAAGTAAACAACTGGTCAGATGAGATTAGAGACCCTCAAAAATTGTTTTGGTGATTTTTTGAGGACTTTCAAAATAGAAAGGTGTTTAGAGGAGCTATTGGTAGAGTAATTTTACACTTTTTTTTTATAATTCGATTTAAAGAGAGATAATGAGAAGCTTTTATTGCTCTTAAAGGCATGAAATTAAGTCTCATTTGGCACGGCTTCTCTGCACCGGCTTATACTGTTGTTTGTATACTGTGTATACAGCAGAAATACTGCTCTTAAAAATTGTTTTTACTCAAGCCAAACAAGCCACAAGTTAGAGGCTTTCTTACACTCTATACACTGTAGCAACACTATAGATACAGTTCGATACAGTGCATAAGCGTGAGCCACATGAGCCCAACCAAACGACCCCTAGGTTTCACGGAAATTGTTAAAGATCCATTAAGATTGGTCGGTAAAATAGGCGAGTTTGAAACATTTGGCTTCATATTCTAGTGAATCCACTGTCGCGTTGTGCCAAAACGTCAAAATCCGTTCCAATACATATTTGTCAATGTCACATCATTTTTCTCACAAGCAAAATTATCTCACTAAAATGATACTCCTATTTCACTCTATAACCACTTACTATAATTGTTACTGTGAGAAACAACTACTCTCTCCATCACAGAAAGAAAAGTGTGGTCAAACTCAATTTTGATCAAAGATTTTATGAATTTGATGGAATTTAATAAAATAAAACTTATATATTATGCTAATATCTCTCAAGATCAATTTACATTTATACGTCTTGTGTTATTAAACAGATCAAATTTATAAAAAAAATCTTTGATATATCAAATTCAGATTTGATCAAACCTTGAAACACAATATTTATATGACAGAGTTAGTATTGCAACTATTTTCTCTTACCAATCAGAGTGAAGAATTCATTTGTCTTGGTAATGTAGCGGCTTGTTTTTATTATAGATATAAAAAACGCAACATATTATACTACCAGTACCTTGAGTCACTGGAAATTGCTTCCTCTTTTATGAAAATTAATAAATTGTTGCCATTCTCAGGCTGTTGCATCTATGACTTTTTCACGCACGAAATGGTAAATAAAAAAGTATTTAGCTTAAGGCATAAATTATTTTACTCTCTCCATTCATTTTTATAAGTTAATCTAACTTTGATCACAATAATTAAAAAGAAATGAAAATATATGATATACAGTAGATGAGGAGTGATACATAAATTTATTTCAAAGAGAGAAAATGTATTAGAAAAAAAAGAAAGGTGTAGGGTAATTCTTATAAAGCAATCTAATTGACCTGATTTTTTTTCTCTAAAATCATTAAATTACTCTCTCCAAATTCTCACAAAAAGTCATTTAACATTTAGACCCTTTGGAACAAAGAAATTTTTCTCGATTCCGACGTTTATCTTATGAAATTGTATTAATTCTTGTGAAATTCTGTGTTTCAAAGGAGAGCTTAAATTTTATTTCTCAATATCTATCATTCTCAATTTTTAATATAGAGTATCATTCTATTTTGCAATATAGTTTCTCTTTTTTTAATAAATTTCTATCTTATTATATTATAGTAGAATACTCCTAACTAATAAACTGAATGGAGCGACTATGTATTTTTATTAGAGACGTATACAGTTTCCCATGGTTCTTGGTTTACTAGTCAGAGATTAGCTGGTAAATGGTGGTAAGCAACCTTTTCTTTTTCTTTTTTTTTTTCTAGAGAAGGGCGTTTTGAATTTTGAGTACGCGCTGGTGGTGTCTTTTTAAATTTACTTTTATTTTGATGTAGCGGTGGATGATAATGGTGGACGGATGAGTAAAAAGGGGAGAAAGCGCAGTTATGACTCGTCCCTCTTTCTCACGAACTCCGAGCAAGACGGCCCACACCACCACGACAGCGCTTTTATTGCTACCCTAAGCTCAGGTCGCCTCCAAAGAAGTCGCAGGAGTACACCTCCTCACTCTCGTGCACGAGAGTGGTGCTGACTGTTGTGTGGACGCGTAGCAAATTTCCTTCTCGCTTGCTTGCTCTCTCTCTTTCTTTATTGGCCTCGCCTTTATTAATTTCCATTTCCCGCAATTTCCTCCGTCTTTTCTCACCTCACCGTGCCGTGCTAGGCGCCGGGCACGCAAGAGGCAGGGGGTAGAGAGAGAGAGAGGGAGGCTCCCATCTCATCTCCATTGCATGCGAGCGCAGCAAGCAAAGGGAGAGAGGAGGAACAGTGAGAGAGTGAAGAGTGAGTGGAGTTTGGTGTGAAGTGTGAGGAGGAGGAAGGCATGGCAAGGACCTCGCCGATCTAATCACTCTTCCCTCAGGTAACCGTACAGGCGTGCGCGCAAGCGTCAGTCACCTCCCCTCCAAACTCCCACCTAATCACCGTGCTCATCCGCCTTCTCCCTTCCCCGGTGTCTCTCTCTCTCTAGCTGCTTTTCTTGATTTTTTTATCTGTCTTCTAGCTCCAGATTTTAAAAAATTGTCGTTCGTGAGCTTAGCCGAGGTAAGGGTGCGTTTTCTTGCTTAATTTCCCATGTTACTTCTAGCGCTGTTGCTGCTGTTGTGTCTTGGCCTCGCGGCGTGTTGTGTACTGGAGGACTAGTACTCTGCAGTGTCGTGGAGAGGAGGGTGAGGGACAAGGTCTCTGATCAGCTGAGCCTTGTTTGGTCAAAAGCAGGGAGCTCGGTTGTGCTGCGAGTTCAAGCTCGGGAGGACCGCAACCGCCACTGTGAAGCGCCGCGGCGGCGCCAACGCGGGGAGGCAGCTGCCAAGTGGTTAGATCTACGGAAATGGAGACCAAGGACGTGGCCCCGCTCACCGCCACCCCTGCTGCCGGCGCGGTTCCTGCCCCGGCGTCTCAGCCGCCGCCGGCCTCGATGGCTCCACCGCCACCGCAGCCGCAGCACCAGCAGCCGCCGTCGCCGTTCGCGCAGCAGGCCGCACCTGGCGGCATGCGCCTGTCGTTCGACCAGATGGCGGCGGGGAAGCCGCCCGGGGAGCAGCACCACCACGCGGCGCCCATGCTGTACGCCCCCCCGCCTCCGCAACCCGGGCCGCAAGGCGCGGCGCCGGGCGGCAACTTGCTGGGCATGGGCGACCTGATGCGGAAGAAGCGCGGGCGCCCGCGCAAGTACGCGCCCGACGGGAGCATGGCCCTCGCGCTGGCGCCCATCTCGTCCGCCTCCGCCGGCGGCCCTGGCCAGCAGCAGCACGGGTTCTCCATCAGCAGCCCGCCGTCGGATCCCAACGCCAAGCGCCGTGGCCGTCCCCCCGGCTCCGGCAAGAAGAAGCAGTTCGAAGCCCTGGGTACGTCTAGCCTGCTTACGTTTGCTGCCGCCGCTTCTTGCGCGCGCCGAACCTGGTTAAAATCTCAATCTCACCTTTCGGCGTTCACGTGGCTTCTCCCGTGCAGGTTCTTGGGGCATCGCCTTCACTCCTCACATCCTCTCAGTCAAAGCCGGAGAGGTAAGATTCACAGATCTCGTTCCGACACACATTTTGCTACATCAATGGTGGTCGTAGTAGTCTGGATCTGCGAGTTCGTGCACATCCTTGCGTGTCGGGCGTCTTGCCAAGTGCGTGTCGAGGTTGTTCTCCCATGCCGTTGTGAATCCAGCCAGATTGCGAGCTCTCGTGGGTGTCCGTCAGATTCCCAGCACTTGCTGTCAGTTGACCGACCCCACGGTCAGCGGCGGCAGCAGCTTTGTGTACGATACTAGTGGGTGATGCACTCCTGACTGACCGATAGTTGGATGGTCTAGTCGTATGACAGTACACCTGCTTGTCTCTGTGGTACGGTGGTGCAAGGAGCGACCCCTTTGGGGTATCCCATTCGTGAATCATCGGTGAGCATGAACTAGGAATTACTGGGTGAAACAGTTGTCCAAGCGCATCTAAACATCTGTAATTATCTGTTACTAATTCTGTTCCACAGTAACTTTTGCATTTGTAGATCAACTTTTGCATTTGTAGATCCTGATGGTTGGTTTGACTTAGATTAAGTCACATGGATGCCAGGATGACAGACTGTTTGCTGACTCTTTGGACTGTTCAAGTTGGAGTAATTTGGTGCATCTAACTTGTTCATGCCAGCTTATGAATTGTCTCTTCATTAGTCTGTTCATGCAGCACCACTCATTAGATGTGCATGTTTTCTTTTAAAAGTAGGATGTATCTTATCATTGCTTTCTGGTTTGTATTATCATCTGTTCAGAGCTTGTATTTCTGGTCTGAAATTTCTGCCTCTTGCCTAACAGGACGTTGCTTCAAAAATAATGACATTCTCACAGCAGGGTCCTCGCACTGTCTGCATTCTTTCTGCAAACGGTGCAATTAGCAATGTAACACTCCGGCAGCCAGCTACATCTGGAGGATTAGTTACTTATGAGGTAATGTATAGTAGTACTACTTTTCTTGAGGATCTGGAAGTTACCAGTATCTAAATACTAAGGCCTCCTTTGGAACACAGGAATTTTTCCCGTTTCCTGCGTTTTTCCTGTTAAATTGAATTGATTCCTATGAAATTCTTGTGAGATTCTTGCGAAAATTCTGCGTTCCAAAGGAGGCCTAAGTGATTGTTTTTTATTCAATGCTGTAACCTCTGTTAAGACCAGGGTTTAAAAAACTGATACTGTTCTGGTTTTCTATATGGTCAAAACCGGTTGGCTAGCTATGGTACCCATGTTCGGTTTTTAGCGAAAACCATCCATCTGATGAAATTGGATCAGACTGGTTTCACCAAAAACCTCAAAAACCAGCCGGTTTTCAAAGTTTTTTGAATCCTGGTTAAGAGCACTTTTTAATTGGAACATGTGTTTATGTTTGTATCAGAATAATATCTGGATCTCTTATGGCCTTCACCAATGTTCTGTAGAATATGTCACCAGTTCATCAATGCTTGCCCTTCATTTTCCAAAAAAATACTTCTACTTCAACTAACAGTTTGGTGAATTGATTATAATGCCACCTGGTAGGTGGGAAGCATGGCCATTAGGGCTTTCGGTTAAAGCATACATTGTTGTTGGATCCTCTGTTTGAACTTGTTGTCTGAATCTAGGAATCAATAGGCACAATATCTGGCAGTTGAATTAACCTTTAGTTCTCGCAAAATTTTGTGGTAGCTAAAGTCATTATAAAAAAGAAGTATCTTGTTGTACCAGTAAAATTTATTCGGTTGTGGATATTTTGTTCCACATTTTTAGATTTTAACTGGGATGCAATGTTCATGTAAATGCCAAGGAGGCTAGATGCCAGATGTCAGAAAAAATAGGTCCAGTTGTCTGATGTGTAACATGCCACCTTAACAAAATGAAATCTGAGAAACTAACATTAGTATTTACAGCAATTAACTGAACAAGTTAAGCTTTTCTTTCATCTTTTGATGGTATGAATAATTTCCTGTGCAGGGTCGCTTTGAGATCATCTCTCTATCTGGTTCATTCCTGCTTGCGGAGGATGGTGACACTCGCAGCAGAACTGGTGGATTGAGTGTTGCACTTGCAGGATCTGATGGCCGAGTGCTTGGAGGATGTGTAGCTGGCATGCTTTTGGCTGCAACTCCTGTCCAGGTTTGTGGACTCTCTTCCTTTGAATTGGCACATGCTTTTGGCATCATAATACTGATAACATGGTATTTCTGTTGTTTCTTATGTGTCGTTAGGTTGTGGTGGCTAGTTTCATCGCAGAGGGTAAGAAATCAAAGCCAGCTGAGACAAAGAAGGTTGAACCAATGTCTGCTCCCCCACAAATGTCCGCTCCTCCACAGATGGCTTCCTTTGTGCCAGCTCCTGCTCCTGTGGCTACCAGCCCACCATCGGAGGGCACCTCTAGCGGATCATCTGATGACTCTGGCAGCCCAATGAACCGTACTGTGATGCCCTACAACCACTCTGGCCAGCACCAGCACTCTCAACAGCACCAGCACATGACCCCTTCATATGCCTCTGGCGGCTGGTCACTTTCTGCACACCAGCAGAACAGGCACGACTCTGACATGAAGATGATGTTGAATTAACAATGCTCGACCTTGGGTGCCCCATTTGTTGGTTGGGCCGAGGAAGAAACTGATGATGATGGTTGTTTCTGAACGGCGGTGCCAGCTTTGCATCGTCTGCAATTTCAGTGACGTCGTATCTGCTATACCTAAGCTAGCTAGGAGATTTAGGTTCGTGGTCTCGCCTGCTGTTTTTCGTTCCCGAGTATGACTAATTTAAGTTTAGCTACCGTTTGTAGTGCTGTAGCTGCTGTTACCCTCTTAAAATGAGCCAGTCATTTCCATAACTCTAGTTATGTTGGGATGCCTGACGCCATCTTCACCTTCTAGGCTAGTTAATTAGAATACTATTATCTGCTATGGACTATGAATTTACTTTTATGTTTTGATTTCTATTCAGAAACCAGATCGTCTTCTGCTCTGCTGTGTGCAATATTATCTATTGTTGCTGGTCTGATGGGATGTTTGGTGCGTGGTGGTAATCTGTCATTTTTTTTTGTTCCGCTAGCCCCGCCCGATGCTCCCCGCCGGCCCCCGACCCTGAGGGCTCCGCGCCGTGCCGCCAGCATCGAGGGCCCCGCCGCTAGCTGGGCGCCTCCAGCC